>JBBJLR010135717.1:0-16915 GCA_037577145.1 Brachypetersius gabonensis | reverse complement strand
TAAAAGCAGTTTAGCACCAAACTTTGTGAAAACTAATATTTGTGTCATTCTCAAAACTTTTGGCCACGACTGTACATCGAAAATGCTTTGGTGTAGTTTACACTTAGTGTGTACCTCTTGTGCATTTTCCTCTTCTTCCTCCAGTTTGTTCCTCATGATCCTGCACTTGTCTTCCAAACCCTCCCTTCTTCCCTCAAGCTGCTCAAGCTGGTCAATCACTTCTCTGATGCTCTTCTACAAAAACAAGCGCACATTTGCTTCCATTTAGTGACACACGTATTCTATTATAGTCTAAAAACAAAAATGTGTTCAGCATAATGCCACCATATATTACACAGCAATAGCAGTCTGTTACTAAAACTGCAAGGCAGTCAGTCATAAAAAGCTACAACTTGACCTGTCAAACCACACATTGTACAATGCCAGCAATGACCTCATATAACTTGATTTTCTTCTTGCCCAACTCAATCTTCTGGCACTCTGCCTGGAACTGCCTGGACACTTGTATTGTGTTTCCAGATTTACGCGAAGGCACAAGGAGCTGGGCACATTTTGCCATGAACCTAATGCGAAAGAGTCAAAAAAAAAGAAAAAGTGAAATGGGCAGAACTGGGAGAGTTTATTTGTCAGGGGGTTTTTTTAATCAGTTTTGGTATCTGATATTGGAACATCTCTTACTGGTCTTTAAGCAAGTTGAGCTGTTTCTGCGATTCCTCTTTTTCTTTCCTCCTCACTGACACAACAGATCTGACACGAAGGCAAAAAATGTATGTTCAAACATCCATTAAAGCAAACGGCACGTCAATTTAGAGGAGGTGACCGCAAACTTCATCACACTGCTCACAGTATGGACAAACCCATCATGTTGTCAATGGCTGCAATGGAGGATTTGCCCAGTGGCTTCCAGTTCTCCTGCCCTTTCTGCTTTCGGCTCTTTCTGGCCACTGCAGGCACTGTTTTACAAGAAAATAAAGGTCAGTTAACATACATGTCTATAGCCTGTCCGTGTTCAGCTGCGCTCTTGGCAAACAATGGCTTTTACCTTAATCATGCATGTCAGGTTAACACTAGATTATTATCTTGTTTAGAGTTTTGCAATGGTTAAAAATTACATAATTTTCCCTCAGTCTGAACAAGCGTGAGCAGCTTTCTGCTTCCCCAAACTCACCGCTGCTCTTCCTCGACTTGTCTTGCGTACTCCCTTCATTAGGCAATGGTTTCTACAACACAGAATATTTCACTGACTAAGAACCCAACATCATGGAGAAAATAAAACAGAACAAATCCTAACAAGAAAGAAAACGAGAGTGCACCCACATTTTGGAGGAACGTCACTAGTTGCCTGGAGCTTTTAAAGTCATTTTACTTATTTGTAGTTTTCTCAATATTTTGTTCCACTCACTAGTTAGGACTCCTTGGAGGGTGAAGGTTAGAACATGCTTTCACCAGGTCATGTGAAGGAATATTGCATCTTTTCAAACAGCCATAAACAGTTATTGGAAGAGACGGGTCAATCTACCCTCCCTGAGAACGAGGCCAGCCTTGAACTGTCTACCAGAGATGGATGTGGCATCACCAGGGATCAGGGGTGTGATATCCCAATTATAGGCCATTACAGACAAATTGTCAGTCTGGCTTATAGTATTTATTCACTCTATAGCAGTCTTTTAATATAAATAAGAGTTCTGTTAGCGTTTATAAAAGCTGTAATCGAGCTCTGCAGAAACTTCTACATGTTAAGGACATGAAGTATCTAAAATCTTATAACCAAAGTGACGTTCAACTAAAAGTAAGTGTAATGTTACACCCTTGCGTCACAGCACTAAAGGCAAAGTTTCACTTACTTCGCCTTCTTGCTGAAACCTTCGTTTCCCTCCGCCTTTAGGACCCTGAGTGGAGGACCGAGCTGAACCTCGAGCAGGTTTCATCAAGACTGTTAGTCACTGTGGGAGCAGATATGAAAGGAGTGTGAAAGCAAATCATCTTTTTATATTTCCATCTGTTGGTTGAAAAGGTAATTAAGAAATGAAAGCTCAGACAACAGGATGAGACATCACACATTTTCAACAGGCTACAGTGGTGAACTAACACAACACTAAGTCCTACCAAATTCCAGGAAATCATACAGATGATAAGAGTTTATGAGTTTGTGATTTAATTTGTTTTTAATCCGTTTCTAGAAAGTATTAATATCACAGAAGTCCATTTCCAACCATACTTTATGTTTTCTCTTTTATTTGTGGCAGCAGCAGGTCAAAATGAAGACAAATATACTCAGGCTTGATTTACTCTGTTGAAATTTTGACATGTTCCCTGCATTATCAATTAGGTCAAAATAATTACTTGTTTTGTCAGTGTTTGTAATTTTTTTTGTTGAAAATGTACATTACCTCAAAACATGTGTCAAGTTTCATTTGTCACATATAAATAAACTCCATTCAAACATCTTATTCGTGTTCATCACAAATACTAACCCTTTCTCGAATGTTATAATTCATTACAATATATGGTATTTAATGCAAGTGAAAAATCTCAAGATTACCATTAAGGACGAAAACACACACCTGTTTTTCAGGTTTTCGGCTAGTAATGCTTCAGCAGACCAAGACATTTGGGACAATGCTATGCTTCCAACTTTGTGGACAGTTTGGGGAAGAACCTTTTCTATTCCAGCATGACTGTGCCCCAGTGGATAAAGCAAGCACCATAAAACGATTGTTGGAGTTCAGTGTGGAGAGACTTGACTGGCCTGCACTGGAAGCTGCTATAGCTCTAAAAAGAGACCAACTCCATATTAAAGTCTTTGTATTTGAATGCAATATCATGAAACTCTCTGTTGGAGTAGTGATCGGCCGTCCCAATACTTTTGTCCATGTAGTGTTTGTCTAACTGCAGTCATAATAAAAGCAGAGGTGTCTTAACTGGACCAAAACAACAGTGGACTTCCTTCTCTAAAATACTGTCTCTAATAATCCCGGCAACGCAGAACAACGCAGTCAGCTGTTTTTTATGAACTAAAACGAAACGGACTCGTTTTTTGCTGTGAATGCTTTAATCACACTACTCACCTCTTCTTCAAGCTCCGCGGCAAAAAGTTGAAAATGGAGAAGATTGCGCATGCGCTCTGAATGGGTGTGCGTTAGAGGACGCCATGCTTGGAAGGTCACCACTGTATATGCAGTTGAGCTATACACTATATGGACTAAAGTATTGGGACGCCTGACCCTTACACCAACAGGGACTTACATGAGATTGCATTCAAATACATAGCATAGACAACTTCCACTCTTCATGAAAGGCTTTCCACAAGATTTTTGGAGAGTTTCTTTAGAAATTTGTGCCCAGTCATTTTGTAGCGCATTTATGAGGTCAGCCACTGATGTTGGGCGAGAAGGTCTGGCTCCCAATCTCCATCCCAGTTCATCCCAAAGAGGTTTGATTGGGTTGGGGTCAAGGTACTTTGTGGGCCAGTCAGGTTTTTCCACACTGAACTCATCCAACCATGTCTTCATGCTTTGCCCACTGGGGCACAGTCATGTTGGAATAGAAAAGGTTCTTCCTCAAACTGTGTCCACAAAGTTGGAAGCATGGCATTGTCTTAAATGTTCTTGGTATGAGGAACAATAGTTGTCTTCACTGGAAATAAGGGCCACCTGAGTTCTATTAAGAGCTGTGTCCCAATACTCCATTTAGCATATATCTGCTGTTTAAGGCAGAATTTGATGTACTAGTCATGTGAAATTAGCGATTTAAATCAAACATTTAGTAGTAGACACAAGATGTTAACCTGGAAAAAGAAAGTGCAGGACATAACAGTGAACAATACAATAGAACAGGACAGGATAGTGGTGCAGCCAATAATTTCAGAAGCAGCACCCAGTGAGAGTTAGTACTGAGTGTAATTAAAATGTGAACGTGTGTAAATGTGAAATATGCTAGATTTATGAGGTTAGGAACAATAATAACACATTATTGTTCAAAAGCTGCAAAAATACCCACAAAAGTAGTAACATGCAAATAAAAGGAGAAGGATGTCTAGGAGAATGAAGTAGTTTTGTGCCGGAGCACACCTGCGTGTACAGTGTTTGAATCAGTTCAGAACTAACTGGGGAGTCTGATGGCTCGGGGGAAACGTTTCATCCTGGCAGTGAAGGCTCATATGCTACCAAACCTTTTTGCCAGTCAGCAGGAAAGACTTCAGATGAACACACTGCAAACACTCTCTTCAGAACACAACCCGTCAGTGGAGATCGTCCAGAGGAACAAGTTCCTGGGTGTTCACTTTGTGGAGAACCTCACGAGGACCACCAGTATCTCCACTTCTTGTGGAGACTGGGGAGAGCACATCTCTGTATCCCCAATTTTCACAACATCTACACAGGGACCATAGAGGACATTCTCTGTATCTGCATACTGGTGAGGAATGGAAACTGTGCAAAGACTATACAGAGGAAAGTGGGGACATAGGAGAAGAACATCTCTCTCCCCTCTGTTGCAAACATTTACATCACATTCTGTGTCTACAAAGCCGCCAGCATTGTGGAAGACCCAACACCCACATCCTTCTTTTCCCTTCTTCCATCTGGCAGAAGGAGTAGCAGCTTCTGAGCTTTCAGTACTAGAATGGGGAACGGTTTCCTCCCTCTGGTCATCAGACGGCCAAATCAGAACTGAATAACAAACTGTACACACACACACACGCACACGCACACGCACACACACGCACACGCATACGCACATGCACACACACGCACATGCACACGCACACATACACACACTCATACACACACTCATACACACACTCATACACACACTCATACGCACACTCATACGCACACACACACACACACACGCACACGCACACGCACACGCACACATACACACACTCATACACACACTCATACACACACACACACACACACACGCACACGCACACGCACACATATACACACGCATATACACACGTATACACACACACACACACACACACGCACACACACACGCACGCATGCGCACGCATGCACACACACCCACACATACACACACACACATACATACACACACACACACACACACACACACACATACACACACTGAGCTGAACTTCTTCTTTTCTGTCAATTGTACTAATACTATGTAAAATGCATGAACATATTAAACTGTTCTACTATAAACAAAGAAAACTTACTCCTCAGTTGCCACTGTACGAACCTTTTTTATTAATCCTGAGGCTACTACTTACTATTATTGCACTGTTATGAATTGCTACCTCCACATTTGCATAACTGCATACTTACTTTTACACATTTATCAGACGCTTTTATCCAAAGCGACTTCCAACACGAGGTTGAGGGTCTTGCTCAAGAACCCAGTGGTGGTGCTGAAGGTAGGATTCAAACCCATGACCTCTTGGTCCAGAAGCTACCCACAGAGGCCACCACCACCCCAGTATACTATAATACTGTTTTCACTCACGCTGGTACTCCTATCAACTGTACTGTATACTGTCATGTCCTGTAAGCTGTCGGACTGTTCTTTGTTGTGTTTTTTTTGTACTCTCTCTTTAGTCCCGTCATGCTTGCGCTTTTGTGGTCTTCTGTTTTTGTCTTTTGTCTGTTTTTCTGTGTTGCGCCATCGTCTTAGAGGAACCTTGTCTCATTTCACAGTGCACTATGTGTATGGTTGATGACATTTACACCTACTTGACTCGAAAGAAAAGGATGTGGGGAGTTTGTTTCATCCACGGCGCTGGTGGTTTTCCCGGGGCAGTGTGTGGTTTAAGTGTCCGTGAGAAAGTCGGTAACAATCTTCTCAGTTGATTTTCTCCGTCTCAGTATCCGCTCTAGGGTCTTGCAGTCACAAGGCAGTGTAACCATGCTCTCAAAGATGGTCACAAGACTGACATCATTTGTGATGGACTACAGATCTGCAGATCAGACAAGGGCATCCTGCTAGAGGCAGTTTCGAAAGTGATGAAAGAGGACCCAAAGGACGGGGTATTTCATTTAAACTGATTTAGTAACTGATTTGGCAGTCAGTTCTAATGGTCTCTTTATCTACTGAAGCTTTAACCATCTGCAGTGTATATGTTGGGGAAACACATGGTTTTTTCTGTATGACTTATAGATTACTTTACAGAACAAACCATGTACCAATCAGAGGACTCACATTCTGATAATCGAGACAGATACCCTTCCGTCTTTCACGCAAACTATATAACATTTCATTTTCATTTCCGGCAGTATATAAAATTCATTTTGACAAAATGTTAAATAAGTCAAAGCAGGCCATCCAAAATGGTCAAATTAGGAAAGTGCTCCACAGAACACACTTAAATCAAACCTATACTAACAAAATATTTTCCTGGCACCAGTGAACTGTAATAGATGTGCTCTCATCTAGCTCAAACTTTCTGCTCATGTTCAAAATGAAGACTTTAGAAAAACTTTTTCAAAAACATGGCAGAGGTTCTAAGTTCAGATATTACGCCCTGTCCACTCACTGGTGCATCCCTGACTGCCTCTAAACCAAATGACTCCCATTCCCTCCCACTCCCGTGTTGTTGTTTTGGGCTAAAATCTGTCAGTTACGTTAAAAAAAAAATCCTGGTCCCGCCCACTTAAATTTCCCGGTCCCGCCCACTCCCGCTTACATTTTTTCCAGTCCCGCCCCAATCACGTTTTTAAAAGGGATTTTGTTTCCCGTCCCGCGGGATTCCCGAAAAAATGTCAGCCTCTAGTCACCGGCCTCTCATAGGGCAGCCACACTAACACATTAAACCCTGGGGCAATTCTCTCCGGTTCACCTGATGTGCGTGACTTTGGACTGTGGGAGGAAATGCACCCCGTAGTGGAAACTCAAATACTTGCATAGAGAAGCGCGTAGTTCACTGCAAAGCACCAGGACCATCCACTATACCACCATGCCACCTGGGAGACGGTCATTTTATTTATTTATTTAAATGTCTATGCCTTTATAATGTATTTCTCCATAGTATTTAAATTAATTATTCTTACTGACCACAGCATTTTGTGTATATAGCATAGTGGGTTTAGTACACAGTATTTCTATATTTCATATTGTTCTCGTCTTCTTTGCAGTGAATACAGAAAAATGTTCTTATGCTCCAACAGCGAACCCACAAAAAGGAATAGCACACAGCATTCTATACATCTGCCTCATGTCTCTTCACTTAAGCCTGTTCAGTAATCCCTACACAGCCAGAAAAATGGAAGGGATTTGGTACTGAAGTACTAACACTGTCTGAAATCTGGGAGCTTTAATCTTTATTGAACATCCTGATGTATGGAAATCAACGGGACATGTGCGGTGATAGAAGAGATGTGATTTTTACGAGAAAACGTGATGTCATGAGATTAAAGGGAGAACATTTCTGAAAGCTCTGTGGGACCATAGTTATTTTCTGTTGAGTACAGTTATCAGCATACAAAGCGTTAGCTTGACATTCCGCTGCTTGTAACAGCTGGTCACAGATAGGCTGCAAGCTTTCTGAGGATTTGTAAAGAACATCAAAGTGGATGTTGAGTAATTTCCTACTTCTTCATTCAGAACAGAAAGACTTTCCTGGAACCACACACTGCAAAACACACTAAAAAACCACTGGTCAGATTTGCTTCCTCATAGATGCGGGGTGTTTTTAAGAAGGACCACATTGATGCTGAAATGAAATCAAGTAGTACTCAAGATCCTTTTTATAACCTGATGATTTTTTACGCAATGCTTTTGTTTCACTTTTTACTATATTTTATTCTCTGTTGTTACATCTTAATCATGTAGGGGGCATGCCACCACACCCACTAGCGTTAACCATTACCTTCGCATTCAACCATCTAGCTGAACTGCAATAATTACAGTTATATGGAAATGTCCCACATGCAAAAAAAATATATGTGGAATATTTTGATGAGCACTTTTGATATATATGTTCAAAGTTGGCCAAGAAATATTTTGTTAGAAAAATTTCAATATTTTTATGTGTCTCAAATATATCTACTTGAGGAGCAATTTAGCATTTCTGAGGAAACACAGCTGCAGTTAAAGGTTTTCTTGTATATCTCAACTTAAACATTAATGTAATCAAATCAAATATAAAACCAGTTATAGCTAGTTTGTTATAGAAAAGCAAAAAAAAAGTCTGATTCCATAGGGTCAAGAGGCAGAGCAGCATTCTGCGCGCATATCCAAGCTCAAAAACAATGAACTTTCCAAATGAAATGATTAAAAACTGTTAACGCGCGATAAAATAATTGTCGGCGTTAGGTAAATAACGCGTGAACGTGCTCCGGCTCAGTAATTTGTCATTTGACACTGCAGTCATTTAAATGTGAAAACACAGTATGTTCTATATTATTTACAGTTGTATTTAATATTAATATACAGTAGCAAAGAGGAAACGAGGAGGCAGAACATCATTTTGGCCCTTCTTTAGCTGTATGAAACATGTGCAGCTGAAGAACTTTCATCAGCAGAAATGTCATTGCCACATACTTGTTGCACAATATTTCTAAAAAATGTGAACAAGCCAAATATACTGCAGCACACTAACGAAATATTCCACTTACACTTTAAAATATTTCTGTGTATGTTTTCTGTCCCACCCATTTTTTTCCATTTTCACCAAACTTTCATACTTTGGTGGAAAAAGGAGAACCACCAGGTGGAGGCGGCCCAACTGGTTTACTGAAATTCATATTACATTAACAATTGAACATTTTATAGAAATACTGGACATCTTAAATGTTTTCATTTAAAGCCATGGGGACCAATGATTTAAATACTCTTTAAATCAGCAAATTATATTTGCTGATCCAAAAAATGATCAGAACCAGGGCGGCCCTGAAATTTGGTTCTTGTCAAATTAACTCAAACTTGTGAGAAGTTTCATGATTTAAGGGGAGGTTGCGTTTACCTGAACCTCCCCGGGCTTTGAGCCCCATGAGTGGTTAGACGATTGGTTCTTGTATTGAACTTAATCAGAGATCATCAGATCTTTGACACTCATCACTTACTAACCACTAACTGAACTTTCCTTTGTGTGAGAACAGAGAGACTCTGCCTTTGATTGCTGCACTCATATCAGTGAGGATAAAAATATAACTGGCCAGGTCACACTATCATCAGTGGTTTGCTTAACACTCTAAATATAAATATACATTCTGTGTCAGCCTTCAGTACCTAACCTCACTACTAAACATGTGAGCTTCTGTTGCATCTAGTGTAGAGGCTGTTGCTGAAGCAAAGGGGAAACAAACTCATCAGTATTGCCTCCCCCAGATAAGGAAGTGTCTACAAACTTTCAGACACATAGTATTCTTAAATGGCATCAGAAACATGGAAGGTGACTTCTAACCACCTGCTGAGCCATTTTGCCCACCACTGGCAATATGGTTCATTTTCAACACTAGTCAAAGCAACTGACAACAGAAGCAGTTTTATGATTTTTTTTTTATTAAGGTATCAGAAATATGACAGTCAAACCTTCACCTCCCTTTTCTAACTATTCCACCACTGAATAAAGGGCTGCATGTTACACAACACTGGAGGAATGCTCTTCGCCTACTGCTTCAAAAACAGCAACAAGTCTGACTGATCACGCAACCATTAGTGTGAAACAGGGCGAGATAACAATCTTACACATTCAAAACCACATTAACCATTCAGACTCTGCATCCTGTGAGGACGGATGAGAAAAATAAGCTTCTGCAAACGTTCGTACATTTCCTAAATAGTTTGTTACTGGTTGGACGTCAGCTCACACCCTTTTGGGGTTAAAGAACTTGCCGGTGTAGCGGCCGTGGTGGTGGAGGTCTAAAGGGCTGATGACCTTGCGGACGCCCAGCATGTTGGACCGGACTACTCTCTGGAAAGTCCAGGGGTTCTGGTTGTTGGTCTCTCTCTCAGCTTCCTCTTGATGCATGGCAGCAAGACTCTCTCTGCTCACTACCTAGAAGTTAGGGGGGGAAAAAAAACCCTTCAGTATTACTTTTGTAACTTAACCCCAGAAAATCAAATTTACATGTTTTTAATTGTTAATAAATGACATGTATTTATTCACAAAATAAATACTTAAATTATATTAGTAGTCATTGCAAAGGTATTTCATTCTCCAAAGTTACAAGGAACCCACATATGTAGAAATCATGGTGCGGTTGATTACTTATTGTTCTAATTCTCAAATACTTCTCCTTATGCTGGCTTCACTCTTACTTTCCTCATCATTATCAGTTTGAGAGAAATCCTGCATGGTGAGCCTATCCAGGGAGGATGATTAAACTTTTCACTGCCCTGTTATCAGTCCAGCTGTGCTGAAAGCGATGTTTAAGGTCTTTGCTTTGCCTCCGTAGCTTTTTCCATCTGACTCTTCAATAACCCAGTCCCAGAGGACTTCAAGAACCTCCTTTACTTTCAACATTAATGCTACTTGTTATGAGAGGTCTTCCTGTGCACCAGGAAGATGACTTTTATTTTAATGGTATGCATACTGTCCTCCCTGCTGTATAGCTCTTTTCCCCATGCAGAATTCGTCTCTAGCCCTTCATCAGTGGTCAATTTCTGAACACACAACCATTGCTGGACAGATACTTCCACATAGCAGACCACTCTTAACTCTGCAGCTCCACTAAATTGTGCACCGCTGTGGTCCTCCAAGCACTGAGGATGAGATAAGTGGTCGGGCGAGTGACGCTTTTTTCACAACATTCCCTACCAAATGTTGTGACCTAAAAACCCCATTTCCATTGAGATGCCTTCTTTGATGGGTTTGATATAAGCTATACCCAACCTTGAATGTCTAGGGCAGGAAATCTGTAACCTATACAGCAGGGACAAGTGAGGATACAAAAGGCTGATAAAGAAAAAGAAAAACAAGTAAAAATCAAACCTTTGCTGGGAAGGGAAGTTTCTTTGCAACAATTTTAAGCACCGACTCCACTTCGCCAAGTTCGATATGGCCTCCCACCTCCACTATTAATCGGCCAGCTTTTACTGGAGTGACATAGTGGTCAATGGCGCCTTTGCCCCCACCCATTCTCTGGCCAAGGCCCTTACGGGTAATGGGCTTATGTGGAGCGCCGACGCGCCAACAGGCGAAAGAGGTATTCTGGTTCAAATGCCGATTAATGGTGAGCCTCATCATCTCCATATGGCCCCACTGTAGATAGCCTCCACCGAGGGCCTACATCAGAAAAGGCATTTATTTAATAGAAGACTAGACCTTTAATAGAAGCTGACATGCAGATCAGATTCTTCTTTCTTCAGCTTTGAAATATTCACATTGTAATTGACTGTGTCCACTGATCCCCATTTACATGCAGGTTTATTCAGGTTTAAACTGTGGTTGTGTCTCCAGCACTGTTGAGGTCCACCATAGAACAAAGTGCCAAGTGTAAAAATAAATAATTTAAAAGGGGGAAAACAACAAAAAAACAAAGCAGCCCAAAATCAAGTCTAGAGACACTATTCTGGACAATCTTCCACCTGGGGCTTACGTTACTTTGGCTAGCTTACAAATCTACCCTGAGTCAACTCCAGAAATCATGAGCTCAATGGAATCAGTGGAAAGACGATGAGATAACAAATTTCAAAAGACATCAAAGGCAAAGTTGCATTTCCACTCATCATTCAAATGTTCCCGTATTTTTTTATTTTAGCGATTACTGACACAGAAGCAACACCCCCCTGTCAAAGACACAGTTTGGGCATTTAAAGGAGAATTATACATTCAAGGTGTTAATTAAATGGGTAAGGTGCAGACAGTAGTTTGGAGACTGTAAAAGTTTGTCTTCAAAATTATTCTGAGTGGTCTTTATAACAATCAAACTTCCTTACTCACAAAACGTATTACATGACTGGTTAGGAATACACTGCTTCACGCTTGGATCATTATTTTACAATAATTGTCCCATAAGACTTTGACCTAAAAGGCCTTATTTAAAACCCCGTGAATGACCATAGTATTGTTCCCAGATATTCTGCTATTTTAACAATATCAACATTATCTATAAAATCCCAGAAAGCAAACTGTATGAATCTCAGCCACTAACTATAGCTCCAGTCTCTTACAAGCTGGTAAAATACACTGAAAGGCCATCAATGACTGAATTGTGCAAAAATAATTGGAAAAAAAAAAAGATCGTCTAGCTGTAATCAAAGGACCGATTAACTTAGTCTCACTTTAAGATTATATCTGAAATATTTAAGCCACGGGATGGTTATTTGTTCTCCCTAAGCAACAGCGCCCTCATCCGGACTGAACCGATATCACAGTCTCATTCTTGCCAAAAGACCCGAAATGTAACACAAATCACGTTCTCAATTTTCAACATTTTAGTAACAGTGCAATGAAGTCAGCGGCTTTAAACTGATTTGATTGCTGGATTACAGAGATGTATCTGGCAGGTGACTGTATTAGATTCTTCACCTGACAATATTGCAACCGCATTTGGTCTAAAGCTGAGTCATTTCTGAGAAGCTACGGCGGTAAAAGAGGACAAAATGACTTTGGCCATAACAGATACATCACTGTATGGATGAACACTCCCACAAACACGCTGCTTTCTATCTTGAACAAAAGTGCCATAAGTAGCACCACTACAAGGTGAATAAGTGATTTTTTTTCCCACCACCACAGTATTGGTTACAGAGTTCCGTCAGCATTAATGGCAGAACATGTGACTGTGTGGTTCATAAAAAATATTCAGATGTTAACTCCTGTAACATTTCTGCCCTGTAATATAAAGCTTAATCAATACACGATCATCAAAACAAAAACCATTTGGAACATGAAAAAAAAATCTAAGCCACCTTTTGTCTTGTATGTCATCTCTAAATGAAAGTTAAAATAAAAAGAATCAACCCCCATTTTTAACTAAATAAACAAATTAAATGAATAGAACTGAAAAAGAAACATACATTGATGTTTTGTTTCAACATCGATTACATAAAACTAATATTAACTAGACAACGTGAGGAACAGAAGACACACTGACCACTATGCCATACTGTCCAGACGTAAATGTGGTAGCACTTTTAGCCGGGCCCTGGATGTCCCGCAGCTTCTTCATCTCCTTCGTGACCTTTTTCAGATTCGGCACTTTATTGTAAAAAACGAGCTTCGGCTTGTCAGGTAGAACCACATCTGTAAAAGATGGAAGAAAGGGGAGAAATTAAAATCCATCATATAACTCCCGTCTTGCAGCAGCTCCACTGGCTCCCAGTTAAATTTCGGGTTGAATTTAAAATTATTCTTTTTACATTTAAGACCATTCACGGCCTTGCCTCTCCATATCTATCTGACCTCCTTCATATTGCCACTCCCTCTCGTACCCTCAGATCACTCTCCTCCATCCACTTAACTGTCCCTTCTGCCCATCTTAGCACTATGGGGAGCAGAGCTTTCAGCCGCTCTGCAACTCACTACCACCTGACCTCAGAAACATCAATTCACTATTAGACTTTAAATCCACACTCAAAACCCATCTGTTCAAGCGTGCTTTCTCGCTCTGATTCTTATTTATTTATTTTCGTCTATAATTATTATTTATTTTATTTTACTTTACGGTTTGTAGCACTTGTTTTATTGTATGTTGTCCTTGTGTGCCAGAAAGGCGCCTTTAAATAAAATGTCTTATTATTATTATTATTATTATTAATAATTCTAAAAGTGATAACACACTCACAGGCAAAAAGCTTGGACACACCCTCTCATTCAATGGTTTTCCTTTGTTTTTATTTTCTGCACTGTAGATTAATATTGAGAACATCACAATGATGAAGGATCACATATGGAATTATGCAGTAAACTTAAAAAGTTGAAACAAACCAGAACATGTTTTATATTTTAGATTCTTCAAAGTAGCCACCTTTTGCTTTGATGACATCTCTGAACACTCTTGGCATTCTTTCAAGCAGATTCTTGAGATATTGACCAGGAATAGCTTTTAATCAACAGGTTTGCCACTCAGGTGAGGAAGTTCTAAATTGAGACCATCAGTTGTGAATAGTCCTAATAAGTGAAAGTAAAAGTGACCATGCTGTCATACGTGAACACACCACAGCGCAGCACACAGTGTGAACAGCTTGAACATCTCTGTATTTAACCCATTCACCAAGTGAAGTAGCGGGCAGGCAGTAACACAGCACCCGGGGAGCAGTGTGTGGGGACTCAAAGGCAGAGGTGTCACTAGCAGTCTAGGGATTTGAACCTATGGCTTTCTGATCGCAGCGCGAATGCCCTAACCACTAGGGCACCGGCTGCCCCAGTTCAGAAGAGGCTGTGAAACAGGCATTCATGGCTGAACAGCTGCAAAGAAGCCACTACCGACGAACAACAACAATAAAAATATAATTCCCTGGGGCAAGAAACACTAAGAATTAGACCAAGGAGTTTAAATTTAAGGTTTTTGGATCCACCTGCTGTGTGTTTGTCTGACGCATAAAGCGTGAGCGGATGGTTCCTACATGTGTAGCTCCAGCCGTGAAGCATGAAGGAGGAATTGTGATGGTGTGTGAGCGCTTTGCTGGTGACGCTGTCGGTGAAAAGTAGTCACCAAACCCAAAAGTGGCTTCTTTGAAGAATAAAATATAAAACACTCTGTTTTAACACTTTTTTTGTTTACTGCATAAATCAATTTGTTCATTCATCATTCTGATGTTTTCACCTTTAACCTACACTGACCATTGAATGAGAGCGATAATATGAATTGCTATAGATATGTAATTACTAACCAATTTCTACAGTATATGTATTTGTAATATACAAATATTCCATCATCTATATAAGCACAAACCTATTTACACACATATAAAACATAAAATAATTACAATAATTATTGTAATGGCTAATGATATGCATAGATCTTACTCCTTTAACTGAAAGACTGAACTCCGACACATGTGTTTAGTGGTTATCTGTCAGATGAAGGTGTATCATCATCATCATCATCATCATCATTACCACTGTAGTCCGGGGGCAGGTTGTAGGTCTTGAGTCCAGCAGATAGAGAGAGGACCTTCAAACGCGTCTGCAGGACAGCTGCAGGTTCACACAGAGCACATTAAGAGCACATGGTGAGAGTACTGTGATGAAGCAGTAAATAAGTGAGGAGTAAATAAGGAGATTATTCTTATTCTATTGCAGTGGAGAATAAAACGCTCTTCAGAGACCCGCCGCTTTACCTGAGCAGTCTGCCGAGGCCAAGAACACGCTCCTGATCGCGGACAGCATTCTCTAATCTTCAGATTAATCCTCAAAACACCGACATCAGGATTAAAAGTCCATTTTCATTCAATCTCTTCATCAACACACCTCCACAAGGTCGGAACCATGTTCACTAGAAACATCCGGCACGTCCCTCAAACAGCCCCCAGAAACACAGTCAGAGAGACAGTTCTGAGCGGCGTTAATGAGACGATGAAGGTTTAAAAATGACATGTTTCGGTTTCCCTTATAAAACTCTCATTTACAGACTTTTAAACAGATTACGTGTACTTCAGTGTAACAGCGTATTCGTTCTCGTTTGAAACTGGTTACGTTGGATTAAAGACTGTAAGTGAACCAGTCATGGCTGGGTTATGGTTGCCAGATTTCACCCCGGGAAAAACCTGCCAATTGTTGTGGTTGCCAGATTACAACTTGTGTAAAACCACACAGACCATAAATGTGAAACAAGGGTCTGCAGTTCAATTAATATTGATTTATTTGCTTGATTTTGACTGATCTATGTGGGGTTCTATCGACAGCCAACTATAAAAAAGGAGATGAGAAAGATAATTAGTGCCAATGAAAGCAACCTATGACAGAAAAAAAAACCCCTGATTTAATCAGAAACAGCTGCTGTCAGTTGATTTAGTGCGGTGGTGGGTCAGAGCAGCCATAACAACAGACTGAGTTCATCACTCGCTTCTACATCAGGGTGAGAAACATGCCACATTCATTGATTTAGGGTTTTAGGCCTTTTTAGGATGCAAGCAAGTATGCACACTTAGTACAAGTTGGACAGACTGGCATCATCTAGTCACCCTCCAGCTTTAGCTTTGGATAATGAGGAATATTCTTAAGAGGGTGCGTGTTTCATAAATGTCACACTAGCAGTTCGGTGTACTAATTTCCTGTCAGTGCCTTAGTGTGTCTACACAGTACTCGAGATCACACTAAATGCATTTTGCCTGCTGCAAAGAAAGTTAGGGAAACCACTCATTTGATACAATTTTTGCATAGTTTATAGTCACTGATGTAGACAATCATTCAGTATGATCTGATGTGAGAAACTGCAGAAAAACCAACTCAGTTGTCATTATAGTCATGTGATGGAAACCAGGGGTTACACCGTCTATAACACAACTATTCTATAACAGCTATTTTTTGTCATCCAGAAATAATGGTAAATTGGAAATGTATTTTACTTTTGGAACTTTTTTGCCTGTCAGCTATTTTCTACTTCATTCAGAGACATGTTTACATGAAAGGCAGCAGTCTGATTTTATACTGGCATGCCGACTTCATGATGCATGTCAGTTTTCCACTACTGCGCATCTGAGCACTATTTAAATATTTAACTTTTTTTCTCTCAGCAAGAATCTGAGCCCGTCCACCTGTTTGTTTTGGTGTCAATAAGGTCTGGCCAGGGGCCCGTTCTTCGTACACCGCTAACTCAGTTAGCTGGATTTGATTGTTGTGGATTAGTGCTGATCTTGGATTGTTTAAGTTCTTCGATGCGTATCTCGGACTTGCTGTCATGGCAACAGGTCCGTAAACTCAAACCTGCTCGGGAACAGGTTTATTTCATGTAAACAGGATTTAGGCTGCGCTCCTGGCGGGTTGTGATTGGTTGTAATGGCGAGGTCACATCTGATTGGTTAAAGAGCACGACTGACGCGAACTGACGAACTGATATAT
>JBBJLR010135669.1:0-16922 GCA_037577145.1 Brachypetersius gabonensis | reverse complement strand
AAGTGCAAAACGTTAGTGTTCCGTTTAGGACAGCACTGACCCACAGCAGTGCGCACTACAGAAGGCAGTGCGCAGTGAGCACTATGCACTAAACCTCAGTGCACTGACGGTAGTGCGCGGTTTCCGACACAGCCATAGTGTCCATTGTTCTGCACGGCGTTTTGTGGCTGATTTCAGTGCAGCATCCAGGTTCAACCAAACGACATGGAGCATAACCTCTTAACCAGACATATTTAAAACCCAACACAAGACAGGTGGACACGTCATCAGGTACCTAGTAACCCTGCTAACGCAGCTCAGCGTTCACACCTGGGTCACCTAGGCACCAGACAATCACATACTCAATAACACATGACACTACAAGGACATGACAGAAATTGAGGGCACTTAATGACCATGGCGCACTAGATGTGACAGGAAATCGTTCCAGTTTCAATTTTACCCTACTTGAAAAGTTTCTGTCATAGTTTTAGCACTGAATTAAAATAAATATTTTGCTTACAAGCTACAGTGTCGATGTGTTTCTTCTGCAGTGTCTGAGAGGCTAAACCTGGTTCTGTGTGGAAGTAACAGAGTGCTGAAATCCTCCATATCAGATCTCATACTCATATTCTCATATTCATCTTCTACCTTTACCTTATTTCTCTTTGCAGAAGAAGGTGGAGGAAATCTAAGAGTTATTCTGCTGGGGAAGACTGGAGTGGGGACTGGAGTGATGTTAAACTGCCTTGCATTTTTTTGAAAGAATTTTTCCTTCTTCATGACTGCCTTCTGTCAGTAAATTAGCTCTATGTGTCACAACCGCGTCCTGTCTGAGGTGAGTAGAAATGCAAACACCAACGCAGACTTCCATGGGCGATTCAAGGAACGGGTTTATTAACTCAAAACAGACTACAACTGAAAACAGGCACGGTGGCCAGTCTAAGTAGGAGAAGGGACAGGAACACGCTATACACAAGGAAAGGGTATGTGAGGGTATGCTGGAATAACTGAACATAGAAAAGGGACTAGTATAAATACAGACCCCCACGTCTCCGTCGTCGTCGAGCCGCGGATCTCCCCTCTCGCCTAAAAACGAGACAACAGGGGAGCCAATCCGCAGCCGAGTCAGAGACGTGGGGATCCACAATGTGCTCCGGCTCAATGTTTGGGGATTCATCGATCCACCCGTCCCACCAACAGCCCAGGTCCTCGTCACTGTCCTCCGACTCTCCACCATTCAACAGCTCGCGGGTCATCCACCGATTTCGCCCCGGCGGCTCTCCCTCGAGCTGGGTCCAGCTTGCCTCTTTCTCCAATCCGCCCCGCAACAGGACTGCGGTTACATATGTACACAAATGACATATGTTTAACATCACAGCCATATAGGAAAAATCACAGCTACAGGAAACACCATCCTGGGGAAAAGAGTTTTTGAAGAGCTTCTTTCCTCTCAGTCAGTTACCAGAGTATGTCAGGAAGAATCAGCAGAAGTCAGAAGGAGTCGGATCACTGTGATTGACACTCCAGGACTGTTTGATACAAGAATTCCTGATGAAGACATTAAGAAAGAAATTGCTAAATGCATCACCATGGCAGCACCAGGTCCACACGCCTTCCTGCTGGTTCTTACAGTGGGACGCTTCACACAAGAGGAGAAAGAAGCAGTGAAGAAGATCCAAGATTTGTTTGGTGAAGAATCAAAAAAATACACCATGGGGCTCTTCACCAGAGCAGATGATCTGAGGGAAATAAGTTTGGAGACATATCTCAAAGATTCTGACCACAGTTTACAAAACTTCATTCACCAGTGTGGCGACAGATGCCACGCCTTCAACAACAGAAATCCTGATGAACAAACTCAGGTTACTGCTCTACTGGAAAAGATTGACTCCATGGTGTCGGGGAATGGAGGGAGCTTCTACACCAATGAGATGTTCATGCAGGTGGAGAAAGCTCTGCAAGCAGAACAGGAGAGAATATTGAAGGAGAGACAGGAAGAGATACAGGGAGAGAAAAGTCGTCTATCACAGAAATTGTGCTGCCACTGCTGTGTCTCTCTCCCTCAGCTACTATGACAATAAGCCAGTAATCGCGCTTCGTAGTACAGGCCCCTGTTGCATAGTACGTTCTAAAATATAGGAAAAGTAAACATTAACTACACAAGAAACACTGTTTTACTTTGGCAACAATTTAGTCCATGTTGTGATTTCTTGTTTCATTTTAACGCTCTTTACATAGAGTAAGACTGAGGACAACATGTGACACTACAATATTTTTCTTTTTTTTAATCACATTTGACAGACTATAAAAAGTAAAAAAAATAATTTTGTCTGCAACCCTGACATACATAACATAATGTATTATGTCTCACTGTGAGTGAGGATTTTTCTCTGACATAGTTCAGGCTGCATGAACATGTCTGGTGGACTTTGTGATATCTGATATGTGATTGTGTTTATGGCTCTGAAACAGTTCTGAAAAGCTTTTGACCTTAAAACACCTGTAAATACTAAAACATTCCTGTCATGTCAACTCAAACAACACTGAAACCTCTTTCACAAAAACATTCACTTATGAAATCATTCCCAAACATTTATTTGCGAGGCAGTGCCAAACCCCCAAACTGCTAGAGGCAGAGAGTGCGTGTTAGTAACCAAAGAGATCACCCTGAGCTTCCTGAAGCAGCCATTACACCTGCACACCTGCATGGGAACAAAGGAGAAAAGGTTGTGAACAAAGGAAATCTTTCAGCAGACAGCTAAAACACAGAAAAACACTCAGCTCACGGTTAAGACGCAACTGGTAGGGGAATGAACACTTGCAATACTTGGTTGCTTTATGGGACTAAAATGTTTGAGCTACATGTCTAAGATTTGTTGATGCAATTTGACTAGTTTGTACATTAAAAACTGCTGAAACGGCATTGTTTATGTTTGGAGGGAAAACATCTAACGCTAATACAATGTTTTTTTGGTAATTTTAAAGGTTATGAACCTAATTTAAGCTAGAGTGACAATACATTCTCTTTTCCCCGGACATGTCCTCTTTTCGAGACCTGGGGGTGAGACCTCATGTTACAACCAGATGATTTCACTGAGACAGACAGACACAGAGCGCACACTATCCTCACATCTCTATCTGAGGAGGCTCTTAAACGGACCCTGGTGCTGATGACTCTGAAGCTGCCGTGAGGTTCCAGTGTGGAGGAAGAGTATTCTTCTCAAAAGATCATTACAGAATGCAGCAACAGGTGTTTTAAATTTAACAGAAATGTAAGCATTGTTTTATTGATTAAAGTGAATTTTTAAATGTACTTTAACCATTGACAGCTACTTCACTGGACCTTTTTATTAGAATTTTTTTTAAATATTGCATTTCTTTTTGCTTCTTTTTATGCTCATTTTAATATTCTATAAATAGTGGGAATATTTGGGAGGACATGCAAGGTGGACACAACTGCGGGAGACAGATTAAGATACAAATGAGTTTTTAATGAACACAAGTACTAGAGTTAAGCTTTACAGAACTGCAAACGAAACTTCACAAAGGATAAACGCAGGGATTGATCCTGGAGGACTTCGCTCCAGAAGGAACTCAAGCTCATGAGAGAGGGGGGAAGGTGTTCAGCTGCTTGTCTGAACCACTAGATGTATGGGGTGCCGTTTGTAAAAACAGCTTCAAAAATGTATAGATGTATTTTTTTCATCATTTAGTGCAATGTTCAGACAATTGTCACATTTAGAGCTAAATATGTTAAAAAACTAAATGTTGCGCTCTAAATCTAAATGTTGCACTTTTACAAACGGCAACTCTAAATGTGGGACTTTAAAGTAGCACTTTTAAAAATGGTGAGAAATGCTAATTGACCACGTCCCGTACTTACAATTGGCTGTTACTTAGCAGGGGCTGGACTGCGTGCTGTGATGTGCTCTCACCAACATGGATTTGCCTTAAATGGTTTTAAATCTAAATGTTAAATATGTAAAATATATCCCACACTCTAAATGTGAAACTCCACAGCTAGATAGGGCTTAGTAAGACCTTTCCATCGACCCCTTCCCTAATAGCCCACAGCGATCCGGAGCTATTATTGTTGGAGGTGTTAGCCATTTTGTCAGATGACTTTGGGACCAGTCAGTACACGTTATGTCAGAACAGAACACAGAAGTTAAGGGAGTCTTTTTTTTTCCGGTCTCGGTCTCGGTCTCGGTCTTGTCTCGACTTTGTCTTGGTCTTGACTCGGTCTGTTTTGGTCTTGTTTTGGTCTCAATACCCTCTGGTCTTGGTAGTGTCTTGAACTTGGTTTAGGTGGTCTTGACTACAAGTCTAGTGTGCACTGCTCACCGTTTCACACCTGCAGAGATAAGGAGGAAACAGAGAGAAGGCAGACAGTCACTGACATTTGTGTGTGCTGAAGGTCATCTCAGCCCACACTGGTTCCTTCTGTACGAGTCCGCTCTCCAGCTGCCGCCTAGAGCACAATGGCTGGACACAATGCAGGAAGCGCTCTTGACACAAGTCTGTTTCTTCTCTAAGAGCACATGCATTAGATAAGGTTTTTATCAATGTTACAAAGAAAGACAAACCTCAGCAGCAGCTGGCCTTTATACTCAGGATTAGACACAGACAACCAATCACACGACACAGAGCATAACCTTTTAGGAAACCAGACAATCACATACTCATGACATCACTAGGACGTGACAGAACTTGCGGGTGTCCAATACATTGACCAGAGTTCCTGCAGGGGGCGTGACGGAGGCAGACTAGATGTGACCGAAGATCACTGAAAACATGGTTCCAGAGATTAACTCATAGTGGTGGTGGGCTTTCTCATGATCAGTCATTTTCAATTTTACCCTACTTGAAAGGTTTCTGTCACATGGTTTTAGCACTGAATTAAAATAAATATTTTGCTGTTTATTTCCTTACAAGCTACAGTGTCAATGTGTTTCTTCTGCAGTGTCTGAGAGGCTGAACCTGGTTCTGTGTGGAAGTAACAGAGTGCTGAAATCCTCCATATCAGATCTCATACTGGGTCAGAGAGAGCACAGTCCAGAGTCCAGCTCAGTGTGTGTGAGGAGGGAGGGAGAAGTGTGTGGTCGTCTGATCACACTGGTGGAGATGCCACTGGGATATCAGTCGTCGATATCCCAGTGCCCCGCATAATCCAATCAGCAGGATCCCAGTTATCATGGTTCCGAATAGGTAGATGTCTTCCACGTCCTCCAAGGAAAGCGCTGCCAGCACATGACGCACCACTTCTCCCACCCGTCCATCACGTATCCAGCAGCAAACGTTCCAGCAGGTTGGGTCCCCCCAAACCCAGGCTTCTCGACGAGAAGATGGTGTCAACCAGTTGATCAAATCCATAATTCTGTGTTTCGGAGAGCAGGGTAAGAAGAGTCTCAGAGACACTAATCAGGATGAGACAGGAGAGCCAGCAGGAGAGATAGGGGAGGGAGGGAGAGAAGAAAAATGTGACCGCCTTCGTCGAGAGCCAAACGAGAATCCTCCACCACATCATGGCAGAATTGTCACAGCTCGACTTCAGGAAGTTGGAGTGCCTTATATGGTATGGCCATCAATGTCCCCTGACCTGAACCCCATATAGCACGTCTGGGACCAGTTGAAGCAGAGACTGGATGATGGTACCCCACCCCCACGTGATCTGGCAGAACTGCGTGTAGCTCTTGTGGAAGAGTGGAACGCATTGCCTCAGAACAACATTAAGAGGCTAGTGAGGGGCAGGAGACGCTGCTGTCAAGCTGTCATTGCGGCAAATGGTGGAAACACCCATTACTGACATTATCAATTTTTGTTATTTGGTGCTGTCCCTGTTATTTTTGGGGTAATAAATATTAAACTAATGAAAATTGTGTTTCTTCTCATACATTATCAGTAATATCAAAGGGAACTTTTACTTATTTCATTCAAATTCAGAGCAAATAGGACAAACACTCATGTAAATAACAATATCCTTAACTTATTGTGAGTAGTGTATATGATCAAACAAAAATGTATCCAAGTGGTCCCCCCTGTCTTTATATTTCATAGGAATGATTAATGCAGTAAAAATGACCATACTGCCCAAATTCTTCTTCCTATTGCAGTGCCTGGTTCTTATACCAAACTCTTTTTAAAGCCCTGCAGAGACCTAGACAGGCAGGGGGGGTGGCATTGCCCAATTTTCAGCATTATTACTGGGCAGCTAATATTCACTGCATGCTGCACTGGAGGTATTTTCATCTTGATCCATTATGCCCAGCATGGGTCAAGTTGGAAGCCAGTGCAGGTTCACTTGCTTCCTTTCCGGAACTCTTGGGTGCTCCTCTCTCTTTGTGCTTTGAGATCCCCAACAGTTAATCTGGGGGTAAAATATTCTTTTAGAATTTGTACTCAATTTGGGAGACACTTTCGGTTGTAAGGTTTCAGTTGAGACCCCTACAATAATTTCTTTACTTCTTCCAGATTAGACAGTGGCTTTCGTTTGGTAGAGTTATTTGCTGCTAATCAATTTGCCAAATTTTCACAGTTTTTACAATGTTTATGTTCAACAGCTGATACCTTAATTCCCCTATAAGACCCTGCACAATCCTACTGACACAATTCTCTCCATAGATCCCATAACTAAAGAGTTAAAGTCTAAACTATAAAATCTCATGGCTAAACTAAACTGCCCCTCTGTGATTTCCATCCAAACTGCATGAAGACCTAAATCGCACCCTTCCTGAGGACATGCGGGACTGAATTCTCAGCATTATACATTCCTCTTCCATGTGTTCTCCTCATGCTCTGATACAGTTCAAAGTGGTTCACCATATTCATTTTTCTAAACTGAAATTAACCTGTATATATCAAAATGTGGACCCTATATGTGACAAGTGTAAACGAGCTCCTGCTTCTCTTCTTCCTATGCACTGGGCCTGTCCTTCTGTGATAGGGTTTTGGACAGTGGTCCTCAGTGTCTGAAATAATCAAGCATTACATAAAGCATCACGATCTGTATTTATTTATGTGTGATGTGCTTGTTTGTTTGTTTGTTATTTTGGTGTATTTGTATTCATTTATTTAGTTTTTCTTTAGTTATATTTTCCCTTGTAATTTATATCTTTGTTACTTGTCTGATTATGTCATTTATTCTCGTGAGTTATCTTTCTTTTCTTTTAGTTTTTTGGTAAACTAGTTGTCTGTCCTAAAGTGGGAGAGGTGTGCTAATGGGTGGTTAAAGGTCCTATTAAAGGATGTTTGGGAAGATTGAAAATAAGAAAATACCATCTTCTCTTCTTTCCTAGATTAAATAAAATAAAGACCCAGTTAAATAAAAAACTAAACCTTGAACTAAAAAAAATAATAATATAAATAATATTTACACCAGTAAGACTTTCTGTAATAGAGTGCCATTACACACACACACACACACACACACACACACACACACACACACACACACACACACACACACATATATATATATATATACATATATATATATATGCATCCGAATATATATATATATATATATACACCACATGACTGTGGTGTAGCAGCCTCCATCATTTTTATCATTTTCCACCATCTGCTGAACTTTCTGTAACAATCCTGAACTTCCTCTGGCATTCAAAACACATTTTTTTTATACGTTTCATTAATAATTTTAACAGAATTATCCAACTCCACTGCCTGCTGCTGAGTGTTGGTAGTGATGAGGAAAATGCTGTGGTTGTTGAATCTGGACCCAAAGACCTTCTGGATCTTCTCTATCTCTCCTTTATCTTCATCAGTGAAGTATCCCTCAGGAACGATGAGGAGAAAAGCATGAACTCCAGGATCACAAAGAGAGACACAGCAGGAAGTCTCACTCATCACTTCCTCCTCTGAGAGCTGAGAGTTGTCGAAGCTGTTCAAAATGACCCCAAGAAGCTTGCCGCTTGGTTTGAGACATAGGTGGGTAGAGCTGTTCATACTCAGACTTTGGTTATGGACCGCAAGTTGGATCACATCTTGGAGAAGTTTTCGGCTCTGCGACGGAATTTGGTCAGAGATTGAGACCAGTGATGGACATTAGATATCTGTGAAATTGGAAACAGATATTGAACTAACCTTAATCCAAACTGTTCCTTTCTATCTCAGCTTACCCCCCTTACTGGCGCCAGCCTCGGCCAAAGCCGTTGCTGGAGATTAACAACTCCACCTGAAGAGCAAGATAAGGAGACGATCTGAATTATTTTTCCCCAGCTCAAGAACACCTGCTGCAGACTGGTCTCAGGCTACACAGGCTTACACATCCTTCACACACACATACACATGTACACAGCTACTGAAAAAACATTCACTGCAACTTTCCCCATCCCACGCCTTCGCAGCTTTTTTTTCCACTGGTTGGGTGGGCGGGTCTGTGACCAGCGCTTCCTTTGCTGCAGGAGCAGATGTCTGTTTGCCTACATCGGACTACCTCCACTCCCCTACCCCCTCCCTTTTGCCACTCACGTCTCATGTGTTTAGTGTGTCTGCGTGCTTTATTGCTGAGGTGTTTTTTTCCCCTGTTTCCCAAACTGCACTGCGAAGGACAGTCTGAGGGGGCTGTTTTTCTCTCCTCCTCTTTCCTCATGTATTCTACTTTTTCTTTTTTTCCCTTACTACCTCTTGTCTGACCTGTCCCCCCAAAGTGTGAAGTTTTTGTTTGTATGGTCAGAGGGGTCCAATTTCACTGCATGTAACTATGTATGTGACAAATAAAGGCTGCTGCTGCTGCTGATTATGATGATGATTATCATCCATTAACAGAAAGTTGGGGGTGTGCTGGCGGAATTGGGGGATGATGATGGGTTCTATAATGTCTCTGAGGTAAGAGCGTGCCGTGACTGAGCCGTGTTCAATAACCCAATCTGTTCTGCGCTGACTGGTGATGCCTGCCCAGACTGCTGCACCTCCTCCACCAAAGCAAACCCTGAGGACCATGTTGACTTCAGCGTATCGCTCACCTCGCCTTCTCCAGCAACGCTGATGACCATCATTTCTCTGCAAGGAGACCCGACACTCATCAGTGAACAGGATGATAGACTACTGCTGTATTGTCCAGGTCACATGGTCTTGTGCCCACTGCAAACGTTCATGGCGGTGTCTTGGTGTCAGTGGAGTCACCTGCAACGGTCGTCTGGCATTCAAGCCAAAGCGGTGGAGTCGGGCCTGCAGCTGTGTGGCAGTTGCATAATGATGTCTGAGTGCATAGGTCCTTAGGTACTGGTCATGGTTGCGGTCTGTCACTCGTGGGGCTCCACTCCTGGGTCTGTCATGAACTCTGTCAGTAGTTCTGTGTCTTGATGCAAGTCTGCTGATTACATTTTAAGACACACCAAGTTTACGAGCAACATCTGACTGCTTGCCACTGACCCAAAGGCGCGCCATGGCCAGGTGGCGCTGCTCGTCTGTTAAGTGACGTCGTGTGTTCATGATGAACTTATAATGACTAACTACCAGCTTTTTATACCCACAGAATGCTGGAATTGATGCCACATTGAAAAAGGTTGTCTTTTGGTATTTGCCCCAATGTAAGGTACACCTGTACTCAATGAGACCATTACATAGAAAGCACAAAATGAGGTGTGTCTATCGCCCCAATACAATTGCCTATCCCGAAAATGTCTGAAGTGAAACAAACACTGTATGTGTGACATCCACTAAGTCTCTGATGATATCCCTAACTTATTGTGAGTAGTGTAAATGTAAAAAGTTTAGTTTAAATATTCTTTTTAAATCAGTTTGTATCCTGAAAACTGGCTAAATGTTTTAGCAAAGTAAGTAGTTATGAAAGAGTATGTGTGAGGTATGACACATGCAGATCATCTGCATATAATGACACCTTATATTCAACATTGTCCTTCTGCACCCCGCGTATTTGTGGATTAGTATGGATTACAATGGCAAGAGGTTCAATGGCTGAAGAGAAAAGGACTTGGAGGAGTCCCACAGTGCAGTCTAAAGTACTCTGAATAATGATTATTAGTTAAAACAGATGCTACGATGATGTATAGAACAGCTTAATCCAGTCATTAAAATTAGGTCCAAAACCAAATTTTTTAAGAGCCATGAAAAGGTAATTCTTGTCACGGTTCCCGTCTGCGACCCCTAGGGGGCTCTGTTGAACTATGGATTTTCTGGGACTGTTGCGGTTCCCTTCTTTGACCACTGGAGGTCGCTACCGAACCATGGACAGTCCAAGCTCCCACCGTCACTGTTGTCACATCCCTCGCCTGAACTATATACCCTCATTGATCACTGCCTTTACATTGGTCCTTATGTTTTTCTCCTGGGTATTTATGTTGGGGGTTTTGGTTTCATCACTATCTGAGCATATTTTCATGTTCCTCTGGTTGTTGTCCCTCTGCTCCTGTTTGCCTCATCTTCCTCTGTCCTGTGTTCTTCCTAAATAAAAACCCTATCCTCATGCAGTCCTGCTTCAGTGCCCATCTTTTCCTGCCTGGACAAGATCCATTCTTGAAAATTCCATTCCACTATCGAATTCTTTAGGGAATACAAGATTGTTAAGCAGCTTCCAAACATTGAAGAATGAATTGTGATTTTTAATGAAGCCAGTTTGTTCAGGGGATGTGATGGATGGAAGGACTTTCTCCAGTCTGTGGCCTAATACTTTTGCAAGTATCTTGATATCTGTATTTAGTAGTAATATTGGCCTATAAGAAGTGCAGTCATAAGGGTCTTCATCCTTTATCATTAAGAAAAAAGATACGCATTTGATTACATGAGGAAGGAAATGCACCTGAACCAAAAGACTCTGAAAAAACTAAACACAAAAAGGGAACCAGTTCTGCTGAAAATGTATTAAAAATTCTGAAGAAAAGCCATCCAGCCCCAGAGTTTTACCAACTTGCATCTGTAAAACTGCAGCAGTAATCTCTACCTGTGTAATGGGGGATTCAAGTCCTGTGAAAGGGGGGTGTCCAGGCTGTTAAAAAAGACATCCATAACCTGTGGATCTACTGAGCAATCTAAGATGTACAGGTTTGAGAAAAAAGATTTAAAGGTATTATTAACTGAATTTTGATAAAATTATATTTGGTACACACTCCAGGGATAAGCTGTTTTGCCCTCAGTACACATAGCTGACCAGCTAAGAGTTTACTCGATTTGTCGCCCTGCTCATAAAATGTGCTTCTAGTCTAAAGCAATTGGCTCTTAACGTCATGAGACGTGAAGATTTAATTTTGTCTGTAGTTTTAACCGTTCTTTGTACAGCTCTGGCGAAGGCAAACTTGAGTATTGCTCATCTATTTGTTTTAAGTTATTGGTAAGATAAATTTTTCCAGCTTTGAATATTTCTTTTTATAGGCTAAAAATGAAATTATTTCACCCCTTAAATTAACTTTCATGGCATCCCAAATAGTCATAATCGACAATTCTGGAGTTTTATTTATATCTAAAAAATTTTTTTATATGCCATGATATATGGAAAAAAAAAAAGTTCTCATCCTTAAGTAATCTCCAGTGCCTCCTACTGTGTTCAACTCCTGAAAATTCCAAACAGATGAGCAGTGGTGCATGGTCTGAAATGGATATGGCTTTGTAACTGCAAAACATAAGGCTGGTAATTAATTAGTTATTTGATGAAGAAATAGGCTGTTTTTGTGTTGGTATAGTGGACAAGGGAAAAATATGAATATTTTCTCGCTATAGCATAGCGGAACCTCCACTGATCAATAAGACTGAAATTAGTGAGAAGTGATTTGATGGCAGATTTACTCATTATAGCCGATTTAGAAGATAAGTCAAGAGTGGCATCTAAAAACAACTGAAATCTCCACCTAGAATGAGGGAGTGAGAATTGCAACTGGGAGAAAAGTCCATTTAAAATTTGTACATCGTCAGTATTGGTAGCATATAGATTTGCCAAAATTACAGGCTTGTTACCTGGTCATTTTATTATTGTTACGCGTAAAATTGGCCAATTTACGCGTAACAATAATAAAATGACCATTTTTGTCCGTGATAATATTGGAATATTGAAATGGTACACTCTTAACAAGGAAGGACATGCCTCTAGCATGAAATTTATATTAACCTTTGAGAAGGACGATTGGTTATGGGTAGATGCAAAAAGCTTTGAACCATTAAAACAGGAAAACAGAAAACCACATAGTTGCTGCTTCCCCATTAAGCCCAATACAACCCCCTATCGCCAGATCCTTACTAAACTTCCCAAAAAGAATTTCCAACAATCTGCCTTCAGTATGCACTGGCTTCCTGAGGGCATTATGTGTATAACCCAATACTAACAAAGTAAGTTAGTTAGGCCTGTACAAAGTGAACACACAGCCGCAGGCTCTGGATAAAGCTTGAGGCCTCGGAGACCGATTGCAGCCATCTTCTCTCAGCATTTGGGAGGGAGATGCAGAGCCGTGCTGGGAAAAGTAATGATGAACGGAAAACCTTTTGATAGAGCTTTACGCCCTTGTATTCGCTCTTGTATTGCCTCAAAGCATCAGCACTGAAATCCTTAGATGTGGATTTTGTGGTTCCAAATCACCTCATTTGTGTGTCTCCCTCATTATCAGTTTAGCTTTTAGCAACTTATTCTCCTCCAGATTCGAGTTGCTCTAGGCGTTTGCAAACCTCCTCAGCATGCTTTTTAAGGTCGTTAATGCGTTGGCCCTGGTCGGAGACAACTGGCTGAATAGTGTCCAGTTTTGAGTCCATAAAAGCCAAAGATGATTTGAAGTCAGCCACCAACGCTGCTTTGTGCTTATCTAATAGTTCCGACATGAATGTGGATGTTACTCTTGTGCCATTACCTCCACGCTCCAGTACATTTGGATGTGGACTTACTTTAACAATATTTATGGGTTTTCAATTATAAGGGAGGATTGTAAATGGGAACAAGCCCACCACACCTCTACTTCATCCTTCACCAGTCCAGAAACCTGTTTTTTTTATATTTTTACAAACACAAATGATTTGTTTAAAGTCTCTGTGACAATAGTTGTTGTCTACAGAGGCTGCTGTGGGTCTAAGCTTCTGTTCCAGTCATTCACATCTTATTCTCTGTTCAGAGACTTGGTTGAATGTGAGATGTTTTTCTGAGAATAAAATATGATAAAATTAACAAAATGTTCTGTTAGTTTCTCTGTATTCATCTCCTACCTTTACCTTATTTCTCTTTGCAGAAGAAGGTAGAGGAGATCTAAGAGTTGTTTTGCTGGGGAAGGCTGGAGTGAGGAAGAGCACTACAGGAAACACCATCCTGGGGAAAAGAGTTTTTGAAGAGCTTCTGTCCTCTCAGTCAGTTACCAGAGTGTGTCAGGAAGAGTCAGCAGAGTTCAGAAGGAGGCGGATCACTGTGATTGACACTCCAGAACTGTTTGATACAAGAATTCCTGATGAAGACATTAATAAAGAAATTGCTAAATACATCACCATGGCAGCACCAGGTCCACACGCCTTCCTGCTGGTTCTTACAGTGGGACGCTTCACACAAAAAGAGAAAGAAGCAGTGATGAAGATCCAAGATCTGTTTGGTGATGATTTAAAAAAAATACACCATGGTGCTCTTCACCAGAGGAGATGATCTGAGGGAAATGAGTTTGGAGACATATTTCAAAAATTCTGACCTCAGTTTACAAAACCTCATTCACCAGTGTGGCGACAGATGATCTCAGGCCTTCAACAACAGAAATCCTGAAGAACGAACTCAGGTTACTGCTCTACTGGAAAAGATTGACTCCATGGTGTCGGGGAATGGAGGGAGCTTCTACACCAATGAGATGTTTATGCAGGTGGAGAAATCTCTGCAAGCAGAACAGGAGAGAATATTGAAGGAGAGACAGGAGGAGAGACAGAGAGAGAGAAAGAGGAACTGAAGGCCCAGCAGAGGGAATGTCTGGAAAAAGAAAAGAAAGAAAAGGAGCAAGAGTTTCTTGAGAGAGAAGAGCAAATAAAGAAAGAGATGGACAAGAAGCTCAAAAAAGAAATGGATCAAAAATGCAGCGAGAAGATTTTAATAAAGAGATGCAAAGAAAAGACCGGGACCATGAAGAACAAATGCAGAAAAATATGGATGATCACATGGAGCAGTATAAGAGAGAGAAAGAGGCACAGGAGACGGCGAGTCAGCAAGCAGTAAAGAGTTTCTGTGAAAGAACTGAGAAACAAAAAATTATGAATCATAGGAACAGTGGGGGTGTCAACAATATTAACATTAGCTATAGGAGGAGTAGCAATAGCAGCTGCAGGAGTAGGGGCAGTGGCATTAAAAAACATTTTTAACTAGAAATAATGAAGAAAACCAGTTAAGGGAAGAGGGTCTACAGGTCTAATCTTTTGTTAATGTTTAGTCACAAAGATACAAAAGTGTCTGTGGTTGTCACGGTCTGGTCAGCGACCACTAGGGAGAGCTGGGATTTATGTTTTGGTTTAATGTTGTGACTCTTATTTTGAGACCCTGAGTACCTTTGGCCTGTGGAAATGGTTTCAGCTGAAGAGGTGCTCAGGGGATTGTGTTCTGTCCTGTGATTGGTTGTATGTTTTGTTTTTGAAAGTTTCCAAGAAAAGACATGGCTGCCCCCTGGACTCCTGTTCCACCATGGGTTCAAGGCAGCCCCTGTGACAGTGGTTCTCTGTGCCTCTGATTGTTTTCTATTGGAGATTTAAACAGACATTTCTCCTCCAAAGAACCCTCACTTTTTACTCATATCTTTTAAAGAAACAATAAACAGTAATGACATGAGATAACCTCCCAAATTCCAGAGTACTGTTTAAAACTCAAATCTTATAGAAGATCTGGCCTAATCAGATAATGAAAAAGAACAAAAGGCGTTGAAAAGAGTATCCACTTCTTCTATTTTCTCTCAGCAGGATCTCACTTAGTGTTAACTTATTCATAAATTTCATTGGACCAAATTTAGACTATTAAAATTTTAAAAGAAGGGAATCCTAAATCTTTAAGGTGTGTCAGGGAAAATCACATATATTATAAGAGATAATCAGTATATGTATTCAGGTGATGATTCATATTCATATGATTTTTTCTAGTTATACTCATATTAAGGGTGATTCTGCTGGTTGACGATTAAGGTTGCAATGACTAGGGCACAGTTATTTGAAGCTAAAGAGTTTAGATTAGGTGTTTTGTTTAGACCAGAATGCACTTCTTCAGGGTCGTCACCATGGAGATGCAGGGGAGGCGCCATGGTTTCTGCCCATGTTTGATAAGGTGAATGGTCATTTTGGAAGTATAAGAAGTCCTCTGGGAAGGACGAATTCAGAGAGAACTTCAGAATCCAGGACTGCCCTGGGTGATGAATAACTCTTTTTATAGAAGTGAAATAAAGTCTTTGTTCTGAGCGGAAAATATTTTGTCAGTTTGCTGATTTTTCTTGCCATGACAGGTATAACCAGTCCCCCATGAATGATGTGCACATGTTCTAGCACTGTCTGTATCTTGGCTGATTCTCTTTAATACACTTTCAGAAAAAAGCGGATTGAACCACTATTCGGGCATTTCCTCACACACATCACAATTCACCAAATACACACAGACATAATTGATCAGTCACATTTTTCTGAAGCTACTGTATTTTTGCTTAAATGTGAATCCAAGAACAGCAACCACTGCTGGTGTTCCACTGAGAGGGTGTAGCGCCCCCGTGCCAGTGTTCTGGGCATAACATGTAGAATTTACTTTTAATCTCCCTATGGGGCTCCATGAGTACTTATAATACAGTGATAACACAATGTATGTAGTTATCTATGTGGGGTTTTAGCATATGCTCTAGTAGCTTAAACCTCCAACAAACCAAAGATATCCCTCAAATAAATTTGGATGTACACCACAGTAAAATAAAAGTGTTTTTATTGGTCAACATGTTTCAAACATCAGTTCACTCATTAGTTATAAAAGAGAAGTTCAATGCTGGCAAAAAAAAAATAATGTGTTACCCAAACCCTCACTGCAGGCCTGTGGTGCTCGGGTGCAATGAAACTAAACACAAAATCGCAGCGTCGCTCAGAGAGTAAACAAACAGAGAACCAGTGTAGGCTACCTGGAATTCAGATGAAAAAATGTCCCATTTTCTTTTCTTTTAATTGTTATTGTTTTTTATTCATAATGTTACTTGAACTCTGGTGAAAGCACTTGTGGGCCCCACTACTGCTGCGATGTGGGACTCTCCCCTCTGGGGGCTTGGACTTAATAGGGTCCCATAAGGCTCATTTGAAACAAACTGTTCTTAACTATTTTAGTGGTGTTTTGTTGAAGATTGTTCCATCTTGTTTTTGATATGTAGATTTAGCACCAACAGAGATATCAGGAGACGAGTCATTTTTAGTATTCGATGTAGGAGACTACGAATAAGTAAATGCTTAAAGTTATCTCACTTAATGTGAACAGGATTTTGAACCCAGTTAAGAGAAGTCAAATAAGGCTGAAAATGAAAACGGAAAATGCACAGGTTGTGCTCCTGCAAGAGACATACCTGACACCATTTGAACACCTCACACCATTTGAACAAAATCACTCATCAAATTAATCAGGCCACAGAAGAGGAGTAATTTTAATTTGCTGTTTATTTTAATTTAATTACTGTAAAATGAACGTATTACTGTATTTACCTGCTTATACCAAAGAAAAGGCACTGCATGAATTCCAGTCCAGTCTATACAGGAGTAACATGACTATTTACATTCTAGCACTGTGGGAGACAACAGTTCAGTGTAAACTGTACAGTACAGTCTCTACAGGAGTAACATCACTATTTACGTTCTAGCACTGCGGGAGACAGCAGTTCAGTGTAAACTGTACAGTCCAGGCTCTACAGGAGTAACATCACTATTAACATTCTAGCACTGCGGGAGACAGCAGTTCAGTGTAAACTGTACAGTCCAGTCTCTACAGGAGTAACATCACTATTAACATTCTAGCACTGCGG
>JBBJLR010135660.1:0-16922 GCA_037577145.1 Brachypetersius gabonensis | reverse complement strand
TAATCATCAAAATTAAAAGAAATAAACATTTGAAATACATCAGTCTGTGTATAATGAATGAATCTAATATACAAGTTTCACCTTTTGAATTTAATTACTGAAATAAATCAACTTTGTCATGATATTCAAATTTTATGACCAGCACCTGTAGTACCGGTCAAAATACTGTATTTATGTAGCCACTGTCAATTGCACTGAATGTTGTCTTGTCTTGTCTTTTAGTTGGATTGCTGCTCTTGTGTTCTTTTTTCTAGCTTTGTTCTGTCTGCTCTGTTCTGTTTTTGGTTTTCCTATTAAAAATAAATAAATAAATAAAGCAATCTGTTATGCTGTGCTGGGGAGCGGGGTGGGACATTAGCCCAGGAGCTCCAACTGCACTTCTAGGCTGGGGGACAAAAATCACCAGACAAGCATGGATCTGTCTAAGTGAGGCATCAATTAAGGCAAATCTCACCTTGCATGAGCTCTTTCTGTCTCTGCCAAAACTTCCCGGATTCATCAGAAGGGATGGGGAGGGTAACAGAGAGAATGGGGGAAACGAGAGAGAGAGAGAGAGAGAGAGAGAGAGAGAGAGAGAGAGAGAGAGAGAGAGAAAGAGGGGACAGAATGACTGCTAGACACGTTTCTCAGCAGGAACAGAGTGAGGCTACTGCAGGCTTTGGCACAGTCTGTGGGAGAGGTTGTTAAATAATTACTCGGGATGTCTCTGAATGACACGCTGGTGCAGAATTTCATCTGAGATGCTGTAACCCATGAGTGAACTCGGAGAAGGAGCCCAGGCTTCTGCGCATGCCTGCCGTGACCCGCAGGGCTCCTAAAAGCTGAAGCTGGCATGAGTCAGCGAGCTGCATGGGTGTTTTAAAGCTGCCCACAATGAGAAGCTTACTGTTACTTCTAAATGCCAAACACTCTAAAAAAAAAAGTGTTTTCAAGGGTTTTTTAGTAAATGCAATGGTTCCTCTCTATGATAGACAACTACTTGTTTCTTTGCCAGAGAGAAACCACTCTTTGTTACTAAAGAATCACGTTCGCTAAACATCTTTTAATTAAAAAGGTTGCTAGGGAACCTAAATGTGTTTTCACATAGTTTTATGCAAAGATCTGTCTTTGGTATCTATATCTTAAGAGAGAAGGGTGGGTTGGGAAGGAGGCTGCTTATATTTATTCTTAACCTGTTTCCCTTATATTTATTTTTTACTTATGTATTTGTAAGGACCTCAGAGTGTGTGTTTGTGTGTGTGTGTGTGTGGGTGTGTGTGGGTGTGTGTGGGTGTGTGTGGAGGGGGGTGACTAAAGGATATTCGTCTAGGTTTATTAACAAAATTAATAAACATAACAAATATCTCAAAATATCAACATTTTCTGAAGTAAATGACACCTTTGTAGAAGGTTTGGACAGGAAATTAACTTTTTTATTAGCTGTCGTTATCAGTGAATTAGCCTTTTCTTACTTGCTTCTTACTTGCTAAAGCTTGCTAAAGTGTTCTTTGTTCTACAGAGTCCTCAAATCCACACAAACATCATTCATGATTGCCGACTCTCATGTGAAATGTAGTGCTTCAGTGTGTCTCCCTCAACAGAACCCTAAAACCAGGCTTTAACGCCAGATCCTTGCAAGGTGCGTAAATGGGGAAGAATCAAGGTGGATAGATAAGGCCCCATGAAAGCAAGCTCCGCTCCCAATCCCTTACAGGGCCAAGTTTCGTTTTTGCTACGGCAGAGTGAAGACGTTTAGCCGGCTAACCCCGCTGATCCCAGTGCAGTGGCCAGGACACACATGCCAGAGCTCCTCTAAACCTTACGGCTCTGTATCTCCCTTACACACAGACACAGGCTCAAACAGTATCAACAACTCCTCCATCCATCCGAGGGACGGGTAAATAGAGGGGTAATGAAAAAAGGCACTAGAGAAAGAGAAAGAGAGTACTACAGAGAGAGTTTCAGATGCAAATTGATCACATTTTTGTATCCACATGACATTTCCCAAACCAGTGCATGGGTCCAGCAACTGCAGTTTATGGGACATGTGTTTGGTGAATTGCAAACTGTGCTTCTCCCCTTCATGCATATGCACTTGAGGAGGGCGTGCAAAATGTATGAGGATCACCCAAAAAGGTGGACATCAACATATTCTGCTTGATTTAGTAATCTTTGAACATGGAGGTAAGTTTATTATGCTTTATACTGCCTTTTAAAACTAGGTGTGAATTTATATGTGCGTCTTCAGCAGTAATCATAGAGATTAAATCCTAGAGGTTCAATCATAGAGGTTAAATCATAGAGGTTAGATCATAGAGGTTCAATCATAGAGGTTAAATCATAGAGGTTAAATCATAGAGGTTAAATCATAGAGGTTATGTAATAGAGGTTAAATCATAGAGGTTAGATCATAGAGGTTAGATCATAGAGGTTAGATCATAGAGGTTCAATCATAGAGGTTATGTCATAGAGGTTAAATCATAGAGGTTAGATCATAGAGGTTAGATCATAGAGGTTATGTCACAGAGGTTCAATCATAGAGGTTATGTCATAGAGGTTAAATCATAGAGGTTAAATCATAGAGGTTAAATCATAGAGGTTAAATCATAGAGGTTAGATCATAGAGGTTCAATCATAGAGGTTAAATCATAGAGGTTAAATCATAGAGGTTAAATCATAGAGGTTATGTCATAGAGGTTAAATCATAGAGGTTAGATCATAGAGGTTAAATCATAGAGGTTAGATCATAGAGGTTCAATCATAGAGGTTAAATCATAGAGGTTAAATCATAGAGGTTCAATCATAGAGGTTATGTCACAGAGGTTAAATCATAGAGGTTCAATTTCATCACTTAACTTTCTTTTTTGTAAGGCTTGGCTCAAGTTCATTTACAAATACGTCATTTCAATGCATTTTTCATTTATTAATGTTTTTGTGAGCTCAGCTTATTCTATATAAATCACTGGATCATCATCGCTTGCTTCCTTTTTGAAATACCTCACCACAGTTATACAAACTAGACACTGACACAAGAGACAGCCAAAACAACAAAAAAATACATTGTAGTGTCTTTACGAACATCGGCCTGTGTGTGTACATATGTATAACTGTGAACTGGAGAAGGAAGATTCTTTATTTGTCACATGCAAGTACAACACACAGTGGAATTCTTTCTCTGAATTTAACCAATTCACCAAGTGAAGCAGTGGGCTGCTGCCTGGTACCTTGTTCAAAGGTACCTCAGCGGTTAGGATTCAAGTTGGGATTCAAACCCACTGACTGTACAAGGTCCACCACTTTTCAAGATCCACCTTTTCAAGGAGCACTTTGGTGACTAACTACGTCCCTTTCCTACTGCTTACTTTATTTCTTAAAAAAAAAAAAAAAATGTCCCTTGATTTCTTTATGGCTTGCGTTGTTCTTCTCTATGGCTTATGTATGGTTGGGTTGGGTGCTGGTCAGTTATTATTTTACAGTTGTCATACAGATGCTCTGACTGCAGTATCTTGGTTAAATAGTTGACTCGGATGGACTAGGGCATCCAACTGCCCCAAACTGATTGGGGCCAAAGGGCCCCAGTGACCGAAAAACCCACACCTGCCCCCAGTAGAGGGCCCTCACACACCAGAGAGGTCTCCACCCCTACGTCCCGTCCCTAGAAGCATAGTGACGCACACTCCGGCATGTGATCCTGCAGGAGGAGGATGGCCTTGGTTAGAGCCCCCTTCCCCCAGGAGCGGCCCTAACTTGTCAGAGGCTGCGAGGCCTCCCCACCCAGCATAGAACCGAACTCCCAAATCTGCCAGTGGGGCCCGAAATGCCCCAAGATCCTGGAACACCTGAAGCAGGTCCATGCTGCTGCAGCAGGGCCAATGCCCCAGTTCTGCCCAGAGAAGGAGACCCCCCCTCGCCAGAGCTATATGCAACACCCCCAAGGCACACTCCATCTGGGTCCCCACATAGCCCACTCCCATTCCCTGTCCCATTGCATCCAACCATCCCCACCACACGCAAATGGCAGGCACTGGCCGTCCCCTGAGTGCTGGAAGACACAGGGCCCAGCTGTTTGAAATTATGGAAACTAGGGATTTGAACCAAGCCATGCGGGGTTGGTGTGGAAGCACTGAAAAGATGTTGTTGATTTTGGCAGGAGTGAGCAGTTAGTAGGGGTGGCTACTTCCTAATTGTATAATAAGCTGTAGTCTTTGTACATGCACCTGGCTAATTTTTATGCTAAACATATCTTAGCTAAATTGACTTATATTGCATTGACGTTAAAACTGAAGAACTGGTTAGACAGAGAGAGACAAGTACAGAGAGCCAAAAGCATGACAGAAGGAAGGAGAAAATGTGTGAGAGACCCAGAATAAAAGACAAAGTGCCTTTTATCAGTATCTCCTCTTTGACTCCCTGCTGGCCCATCAAAACTGATTTTGTAAGAGAAGTCTCCTGTACCCTTTTCCCAGAAAAGGAATAATCCGTTTGAACCCGGGTTACAACGCTGGTGATTGATGGGGCCTGGCAGACGACACTTAATAATCTATATCACACTGTCCGGTTGGGTTTGTTTATGGGTGATACGTGTCCTTAGCACCAAGGCAGGGGAAGCTGTACCTGTGCTAATAGGCTGGACTGAAGGATTGAACTGTCAGTGGCTAGTGATGAGTCATTTTTCTTACCACCCATGTATACAGTGCCCCTGCTGAACAGCACTCGAACCCCAACTCCTGCCCCCCAACCATCCATCACCACTGACTTTGTCTCTCATGGTGTAGGCAGAGAGAAAGGGTGTGTCAGTTATCATTATTGCATGCTCTGTTACAAACTACTCCACTACAAAACAGTTTTTCACAAAACATGTTCTGATTATAGAGCAATCAACGCAATTTAAAGCACATTTCTTTAAATTAAAATCTCACAAACAATTTGATCTTTGGCCTTCTATGTTTTCTTGTATACAGGAATTGTACACAAGTTTGGAATCAACACTATTACTCTGTAAATAACATTCTTTATAGTATGACATTAAAGAAGCACAAAAGACTGTCTTTATTTTTAATAACCCACACCTGGGGAAAAATTGTTGCCCCAACTGGTGCGGCCTTACACTGTTGATACCACAGTCAGGCTGGGGGCAGGCTGCAACAGCATGTTTTAACTAAGACATGTGGTTGAAGCCCGTTTTTCAGAATGTTTTCAACGAGAAGACACTTCTCAAAATAATAGTTTACATGTTCACATTAGAGTAGTCTGACTGTATGTGTTTTCCACTGTTTAAAATGAACTCATTTTTCACATTTTCCTTAAAAGAATTTACACAATAAATAGAACTGATTAACCAAGACATGTTTGCAGTCCAAAATTTGCTTAATGTGAACTCAAGCTACAGTCTAACTTTGCTTTTGAACACAAATCAGGAGCCACTCAACTTCTCCCAACCTGCTCAAATCATATCCAGCTCTTTATGAAGGGGGTGTATACTTGTGGATGTGTTTTTGGACCCAGTAAACCCTCTTAAATTGTAGCTTGCTGTGCAGAAGTCTATGGTCTTACCCAATACACTATACCATAAATAAATGAAATAACTGCTCACATTTATGTAAACTAAAGTTTTAAAATGTATGTGAACTCTTGAAACTGGTTCAGTTCAGTTTATGACCAGTTGGTAAAAGCATTTTGAAGCTATGCCAAGACAGAACATACATCGGCTTAGAACTGGCCTTGTTCACTGTGGCCCTACCATGCTGAGTGTATTCAGCAATGTAGTCAGTACATACATGTACAGAACATAATGTGCAATACGTCAAAAACTAATGTATTTAGAATACTTTTATAATTCTTTTGAAATACATTTTTGAAAGCCATGTGTAAAATGCCTCCGCTGTAACACAACTTGTTTCCACAGATCATACAGTGACACTATGTGTATAAATATTCAGAAATCACACATTCTGTGTCTAAATCTTCATGTTACAATATTGCTCTCAATCTTGTTGCTTCACCTGCATTATCCAACAATGTTTTAAAAGTTGATCTTCCCATCAGGGGAAGCAGGGAAGCTAACATGCTAGGTAGGTAACTAACAATAGCTTGGTTGAGTTTCAACTTCAAAACATTGCTTACCTCAAGATGCGTCTTTAAACTGGGAGTTGAAAATGCTGACAGCGTTCTTTATTATTGAAAGGCACAACTGGCATTCAACAATAAATTATTTCCTGTTTTTGTTTCAAAGTTTGTGTTTAAATTTTCACATGCTGAGCTTCTATTTTTCCCCTTGCCTTCTACTGGGCAAAGAGAAAAATGTATACGATGTATATATAATAAAAACAATAAGAAAAAACAAACACATCTGTTAAAATGTTTAAAAATTGTATAATGCAGCAGACACGTCCTCAAAGCAACTGAAGTCTAAATACTGCCTTTTAAAATGTAACATGGACTGAATACAGATACTTCATTTTTATATTTTGAATACATAGTGTCATTACATGTATTCTGTTACATCTCAACCCTGGCAGGGACCTTCATGGCCTTTGTTTAAGTTAGAGCTGCCATAAAGTGTTCATGAGCATGACTAGAATCACTAGAATAACCAGTATAACTAGAATGACTCAATCACAGCATCATTACTAGAGATGCTAAATTAGCATTGCTGTAGTGCTAGTAGCATGAGCACAATTATAGGAAATTGTATGGTGTTATTTTAAATTGTGTAGTTTATTCAGATATCTGATTCTTTTTTTTGCCTGAGATTTGACATTTCTTGCCTGACCTCTCTAAATGTCACAGTTTGCCACTGTTTGAGAATAATGTGAAAATCTACATACTGTATAAAATGATAGAATGAGAACAAAAAACTCAACATAAAGGTAATCTTTACAAAATAAACAAAAAAGAAGAGCAAGCTGTCCATAAGCGTCTGATACGTGGAGCATAACCTAGGCCTGGATTACTATGTTTTTGGGGTATGGATTACTCTGTTAGCCCAAATCAGTAATGGGGAAATGGGCTGAGCTCCTGGCTTTGACTATTGTAAGAGGGAGTTTTCATCTTTCCATGCAAAAAACAGCCTTGTGTGCCTCAGCCGGCGATGAAAAGGAATCAGGATTAGAGGGGAAGTGTGCCAGAGGGACACATTCCAGGTTATTAGGCCTTTGATCATGCTGCTCCGTCTAAAACTCAGTTTTTTGTCCTCACTCTCTCCCCGAGCCTGTCTCCACAATTAATGAGTCTTGCGGGAAAGCGGCTGAGGCAGTTTGCGGCTGGAGATAAGCTTGTTTATTTATTGAATGGGCTGTTTAATGTGGCAACGGGCAAGGCAGAGTCCGCTCTCCTTGAAATTGAGAGCAAACTGGTGGTGAAGTGGATAAACTATCCTCATCGCTGCCATATTGGACAGAGATGTTACCTCTCTGTCCCATCATACACACACTCTTACTCAACCATAACATGTTAGTATATAAACATACAATTACTTTTTTTAATATTACATTAAAATCGACGAAAGATATAACGAGCAAATAGCTAGTTTGGAATCGCATTATCAGTAATATCAACCCAATTGTCCATCAACTCACATTGTATGGACAATTGTTTGTGGACAATTTTCATAATTATTGAGCTTAAACCAAACATAGTTAGCAGGCTAACAAGTGATAACATCACAGTATACAAATACTAGCTGCAGAACTGTTTTACTGAAGAGCTTGGTGGCCTCAAAAAATGGCACTGCAGCAATGGGGAAATGGAATTCCTGCCTGGCTAAATCTGCCTTGGTTTACTGAAACTAGTGCGTCTTGGAGAAACAACAGCTCAGCTATAAAGCCAAGCAAACAGAGCAGGGCCGCCAACTGCAGGCCCACATGCAGCATTTACATTGCATCAATTACATTTACATTTATTTAGCAGACACTTTTATCCGAAGCGACTTCCATTCCCTACCTACAGGGGGCAGTCTCTCCCTGGAGCAACTTTGGGTTAAGGGTCTTGCTCAGGAACCCAGCGGTGGTGCTGAAGGTAGAACCCACGAGGCAAAAATCCTACCCACTTCCTAATCACTAGGCCACCAGTTGGGCAGTGAATGATGCGGTGGTGGTGGCCCAGTGATTAGGAAGTTGCCCCTTCTATCAGATAGCTGTGGGTCTGAATCACAGGACTGGCACTGGCACCACTGGGGTACTGACGAGCAAGGTACCATCCCCACACACTGCTACCTGGGCATCCCCCCCATTGTTGGGGCTGCTTTACTTGATGAATGAGTTAAATGCAGAGAAAGAATTTCACATTTTTCTCACTTGACAATAGGGAGCCACTATACTTCAGAACTCCAAACTGCTTTTGGAAGCAACATTAGCACAAAAACTGGAGCATCCATGGCCAAACAGCTGCATACAAGCCTTACATCAGGCCCAGTGTCATCTGGTCTAACGTTAAGCACCACAGGATTGCATCTCCTGTTACTATCCGGCAACCTGATGATGAATTTGGATTTGGCAGGTGCTTATCAGAATACACAGTGCCAACAGTAAAAGTTCTTTTAACAAAAATTGATTGGAAATTTTCTTGTACAAGTGGAGGCAACTCCAAATTAATGCCAATGATTCTGAAATGAGAACAGGCTACTGCTGATCCTTACTTTTGGCTAGTAGTATCGCTAATGTGATGCAAGTACTCAACAAGCTGCTTTACATTCGTTTTATGATGATATCGCTATTAGCCTATATGCTAGCGGTTTTGGGAATTTTTTTACACTAAGAGAAAATTTTAATGCTTTACTAAACTGTAGACATATGAATGGGTGAAAGTAGAACTAATTATAGGATCAGTTTATCTAATAACAACCTTTGTGATCTCTAAGTGAGACAAACAAATGTATTAATTTAACAATAATATAGTAGATACCGAATGTATAATACGATTAAATATGTGTGTGTTTATTGACAAAATTTAGTTAGTAGAAGGATATTAGGCCTCTGAAAAAAAGCATAGTACTGTACTCTACTGTACCAATAGACATTTAATTGATGGTTGTAAAATAAAAAGCCCTAGTCATTTTAACTGTAACCCGGACACAAGACAAGTCTTGGGTGAACAACTACATCTTCAGTAAGAAATAAAAGTGTGTAAATGAGATTTTTAACCAAAGTATCCAATTTTGGTGCTGGTTGAGAAAAAGACTTGTCGTTTTCAAAAAGCGGCAGTGCCACATTGCATAATAGCGTTGGCTAGTGTATATGAAATTAAAATAATAATGCAATCTCCCTTTTCCATGTGTGAGGGAGAAGGTCCTTACCGTAAATTCCTGTCGATATGCAGGGAAAGGCCTGAAAGAGAAATCAGAAAGGCAAAGTATGAGGAAGAGCACACTCAGAAATAGCAAACACGACTGACATCTACAGATAGAAAATTCCTAGCCTGGTACGGAAAAAGACCAGCAGGCCACCTGTGCCGTTCACTCTAATGGAAGTTAATCTATGAACTTTCAAAGTGCCTTTGATAGGAGACTAGACTGACAGATTCCCCACATTCACGACTTCACTTTCATTGCCTGCTAAGCCTGCAGTTTGACAACATGCGTGAATTTCATTCAATCAAAGTTTCACTTTATGGACCACACAAGTCCAATAAGGCTGACATTGATCTGATAAAGGATGTTTCATGAAAGCCTACAGAGCTAATTACAAATGCAAGCTGACACAAGATGCTAAGTGCACTGTACACTGGAGCCTAGAAGATTGAAGACATGGATCCAGTTTCCAAACATGGAGACAAATATCTGAAAGCTTAATTTTTCCAAATCCAAGCTTGATCAGTGCCAAGAATATTGTGACAGTGATTATTTCAGCAGTGCTGGTCAACCTGTCCGTGTTCCATTAATATCAATATTTCAGAACTTGTCAAACTAAGTAGAGAAAATGCAAATTTCTCAGAACAAACAGAATGCACTGGATCTGTTGATATTTCACCGCAGAGAAGTAACACTCCCACACAGTAATGTAACACTTGTAGAGTGGGCGCATAAGAATATTGTGATAATATTCTGAATTAACAATCACACAAACCTTTAAACCAGCAGAAAATGGCATTAGAGACAATCACAGCAAATAGGCAGGCCTGAGTTTTCCTCAGGCCCGAAACCGAAGTTCAAAATGTAGCCTGAGAACAGTCTCTCTGAACCCTATGTGATTCCACCTGAGCCAAAAAACAATTGTAATAAAAGACCTTGAATGAGCATCCATGTTCCTAATAATACCTTAGATTAGTGACAATGTTATGTAACCTAGCTACAGCACCAGCCGCTGTCAGACCACTGATAAAGTATAAAATATATTTTTAAAATATATTTAAATTTAAAAAGAAAGTTCCACTGATTTCTCAAACTGTCTGCATAATTAAACCATCCACAGGACGTAAATCATTTATCTGAATGTCTGAAGCATTTAATGCCTCCAAAAGCTCCCTCACAGAAAGTGGTAGTGTCCTGATATCTGGGACACATAAATATACATATAAAACTCAGGAGTAGGTTCACCTGTGTTTTGGATTGCAAAAGAAAATATTAGCTTTGGAGATGTTAAGACACTACATTTCTATCGCCACTGTTTTAAACTGAATCTCAGTAAAGTTCAACGCTCCACTTCACATCAAACCACTATGAGTCTCAACTAATGGATGATGACAAACATCTTTTGATGAATCCAGCCTGTCAGGGTAGGCACACATTGCCTAAGTTTGTAAAAGTAGAAAGAATAAATTAAAGAAGAAGAAACTAAAGCATGGATGAATACATGTGAAAATTCTATAAACTTGGTAGATGGCTAAGCTTGATGTGAAATTTGATGAGAAAGAGAAATAGTTGAACTAGAACTGAGTTTGTTCTGAGTCTGAACACAGCACAGCACAGCACAAAACATTTAACCCATTCACCTTTAACCCATTCACCTGAGTGAAGCAGTGGGCAGCCAGCCACACAGCACCCATTGTGAAGTGCGTGGCAGAGCCTATTTTTTTTAATCCCGCTCGTGCTGACCATTCACGCCCGCTCCTGGAAAATACATTTATGAAGTAATTTTTTTTTCTGTTATAGTTTTTAACCGCTGGTACGGATGCTTGCAGCTCCTGAGCTATTCAACCTGCCCTGATACAGTTGTTGGATGAGGCAGAATGTCTTTAACATTAAGTTTGCTGTATTTAGAGACAATGTTAACAACATGCTGAAGTACTTCAGTAAATATTTACCCAACAAAAAATCCTGAGGCCGAATGTCTTCACAGCACAGTTCTACACATATTTTTGTAGTGGCTTGCTTGACATGTGCAGGGAGAATTGATGTTTAATGTGTGAATTTCAGCTCCGTCTGGCCGGCGAGTACAACAGTCTAGCGCTTCACCTTTGTCTGTTACAGTTTCAAAGTTTTTCCATATCTCCGATTTCCCAATCTTAAGTTTTGTTTTACATTCTCCCTTCTTAATTTTATTGAAAGCTTCAGCTGAATACTCCAGCCTGCTAACAATTTTGGACCCGCTGTCTATTTTTATTCCTTCCGCTCCCACGAGATTTCCGTGGGTTTCCACAGGTACCTTGGTTAAGGTTACCTCAGTGGTGCCACGGGCAATCCTGGAATTGCCCTGTCTAAATATGTGGGTAGAGAGAGTTATTTCAATGTTTCTTTTGTGTATGAGTCTTTGTTTTGGTTCGCCGCACGCTGCTAATGCTAACCGCTAATGCTAATGGTTTTTAAGCAATAAAGGGTTCTTTAAGGTTAATGCATTCAATTGAGTTTTAAATGAAATTAGAGTGTTCTGGGAGCAGATCTGGGTGCATATTTAGGGATTGCACTATAAAAATAGGCATTTTTAGGCAAAACACAACACGTTTTTTCACTATGCGCAGGTGCTCTTGGTTACTGTATATTAAATGTGATTAAACTTTATCCTGAGTGTTTACTATAGATACATTTAATGAGCTGAATAGGGAGGGATTAAACTATTGTTTGCATTTATGAGCATACCATTCCTTAACAACATCTGTCATTTGTTTCAACTAGAGCTGATAAAACACTGGACCCAAATATCTGTAAAAATCTAAAATTGAAAAAAAGTTAAAAACTCCCAATATCTGAACTGTAATATGTGACGTGCGGCAATTTTCTTTCCTGATTTTGGATATTTGCAGCCTTCTGAATAATCCAGTTTGGCTAGTGAGTTAGATGGCCAAAGATATTCAAGATTTGAAACCACTTACAAATGTTAGCTGAATCCATTTGGAAAAAGTCATATTCCACTTGTCTTATTGTTGTTTGGGTTGCAGGCTGTTTTGTCTGTCCTGCTCATATTAGGTTATGTTTAGTCAATTTTTTTTGTAATATTTAAATGATTAAAATAAATTCAAATAGACCTAATTGATACTATTAGTGTGGTACTAGTCACCGATAGATTGCCTGCACTAACTGCATTCTCTCTTTAACAAGCACTGATCTTTCTCTGTTACCATCACACTCATCCCTCTCATTTAACAATCACCCACTGACAATATTATCTCCCCATCTCCCACAGAGTTGGTTTGCCAAGGTTTTGAGGCAGCAGTTTGTATCTGTATCTGTTTGTATCTGAAAGATTGTATCTTTCTTCCATTTCACCTTCTTCATAGAGCTCTCTTGACTCTGTTTGCTTTACACACACACACACACAGAAAATATCTACAAACGTTAGCATACAATTTCTGCTTATTTGTGTGCATTCATATATTAATAAAACATAAAATCTAAAATGTTCAATAACATTTTGTACGGAACACCTTTTTATGCTTCATTTTAATGTTAAGCATATAGTAAATAGTAATTGCTTATTGAAACGTGCAGAAGTGTGTTCTTAGACATTCAAACATAAGCAGGTGCTCGAAATTTGACACAAGATTGCATCTTTATATAAGTCCTGTAAACCTCTCGGCCCTAACACTAGGCTACCATTATGCTACCAGGGGCAGCTGGTGGCGTAGTGGGAGGGGCATTGGCCCTGCCATCAGGAAGTTGTGGGTTTGATTCCCAAGACTGCTAAGCTTCACTGAAGTATCCTGAGCAAGGTTCTGTCCCCACACTCTGCTCCCCGGGCGCCGTGTTCCTGCTGCCCGCTGCTTCACTTGGTGAATGGGTTTAATGCAGAGGAAGAATTTCGAGCTGTTCACACCGTGTGCTGTGGTGTGTTCCCAAAATGGTCACTTTCCGTTTTCAGTTTCTTAGACTTAATTTGACCTCAGTCAGTCAGACATTTATGTACACTTAACATAATTAGTGCTGTCAACTCTTATCGTTAATTAAGTAATGGTAACATGAAGTGCAGCTGCATATCAGAGGCACTGGTAAAGTTCCATAGTATTTTGCTGTTTATTAATTTGCATTAATCCACCTCGCATGTGAGCTTGACAGGGTCAGTGACAGTTTTGTTTTCTTTCTCACGCCATTGTGAAAGATTGTGAAAATCTTGGGCTGGGACTATTAGTAGTATAGTATATATGAATAATTCTATTATTTTAAGGTAAATGCCATTAACTGTGTAACATAAAACAGGACAGTACCAGGAATGAAAATGGCTGGTGGGGAATTCTGGGTTTTCAAGAAGAAAATGCAGAAGGTCATACTAAGTTGGTTCAACCTTGTCTAGGTGATCTTAGGTCATAGTATCTGGGATTTAGTCCTGTGTACAGACAGTGACCTTTCACCATTTCCCAGTAGCTCAAGGTCATTTCATTCTAGAAAGAAATGTCATAGAGAAAGCGCAGGGGAAACCATTTCATTTAATTTCATTTCATTTCTTCATTTCTATAGTGGTTTGGCTACCCACTTGTGGGGCAAAACTTAATACTTATTAATAATAATAATACTTAATACATATTTATATGCATAAATATTTTAAACGGTTTTAAAAAAATTTATGCAATTCCAATACTTTCATTCAATAAACATAGACTCAGTTACAGTTACAAATAAAAACGGTTGTGATTGTGCTTGCAGCTAGGACAGAACAATAAATGTGGATTGTAATGTCCCCAAGGATTGGACTGATAAATAGACCTCAGAATATTAAAACACAGTATATGTAGAATATGAGGATATATCACCCTTTCAGACAATACAAAAGGAGAGGACTTAGGATAAGATAAGATTCCTCCTGTATGAAAATTCTTCAACACATTAAAATATTTTTCATTTTTACAGCTCACATTAAGTTATACTTTGACCTAAACCAAAGGGACACATTTTTACCACTTTAATTAGGAGCCAAATGTGGTTTGAGATGATTGAGAGAAGTTGGGGATTTACAGAAATGATTTAGGTGACTATGGATTTCTAATGTTTTAGCAAAGTTAGCTTTGTAGCTCCAGTCCTAAAATAATGAACCATATTTTACGCTCCAAACATGTCCTAGCTAATCGACTATCTCTGGAGTAAGTGGAAAACTGGGTTAATATATTCAATCTAAAAGCTTACAGAAAGCAAAAATGAGCCAAATTGCCCATTGCTCATCTACTTGAGCTACATGGCGTTATTGCTATAACTGTAGCATTAAGTGAGCTACTGACACACAAGAGGAACTAAGGCAACTGTGGGGAAAATACAGAGCACCTTGGATATTTATGGCCATCTGTTTTAAAAGATTAAAAACTTACCATATAATAATAGTTCCGGCTCGGCAGCACTTTGTGCCAGACATATTGCTCAGGGGTGGATTTATGGACAGAAATGCCATAATTTTTCTTAACTTCTCTGCTCCATAGGCCACTTCCACATTCATCTTTTCAAAGTGTATTAATAAACAGTATAAAAGATACTTGTGCAAAGCTCCCATTCATCTACCCAGAGAAAAGCTGAATGTGTGCTTTAACCTTGCATTCATCAAAAAAATATATAAATAATTTAAAGGTGTAACCATTGCACTAATTTAGTGATAAATATGAGTATCCCAGTCAACTCTGCAGAAACCTGTTTATTTGGAGCAACCTGAAAACAAGAGCAATTAGTCGAACAAAGTGATCGCTAAAATGCTGAGAAAGCGAGCGTTACAAGTTTAAGGCTGATCAGTCTGACCCTGTGAATGTGTGCTTAATGACATTCTAAAGGCTGCAAATAATGCTTTAGCTTTAACTACAAAACAAAACAAAAGAGATTTTTTTCCTCTAATTCCTATGTTTTTGCCAGTTTCTCAAAACAAAGAACAAAGACGATTAGAGAAGGGAAAACACAAAGCTGGAAAAAGATATGACTCTAGGTGACAGCTGTACAACTCAGAGACAGTGTGAGCATTCTGCAAATAACAAATTTTCCAGTCAAGAATATTTATTGTAACAGAACAATGCCGTGCTATTAAACAATTAAATGCTTAAACAGCACATGGCTACATGCTAACTAGAAAATGGCATATGTACCTACAACTACAGCCTCTGTAAGGGTCTGTATGATTCTGAAGCAGCCGAGGAGGCTTTAATCATTTCTGGTGCTTTGCGTCAAAGCTCAAGCTGTCAGGATCGATATTTCAGCCAAGTCTTTTTGCTGAAGTCCTGACCTTTCCATGCGTAAGTCTTGCTCTAACTTAAACTCCCCATGACGAGCGGTGCCCAGATGGCACATTTTTGGACCCCTGCTCGGCATAGACAGCAGACTTTCTGTTACATGACAAAAAAGGTAAACACTGTGGAGATATTTACCACACAAATATATATACAAATACAGGTTTGTAAAAACACACACAGTATAATGGATTAATGTTTATGAGGATTAGCAAAAAAAGGGCATGTGCAAACATTCAGATTTTTTTGTAAGCTTACTTGACTCTTTAGGCTGATATCTGAATCAGGTACAAACAGTTCCTGGGCCTGATGATTTACATGATCCTTCAAACCTCTCGGGGTGTTGTGCTTAGACTTAACGGCCATTAGATCTTTAACAGCAACTGATTGAGGAGCTGAACCTACAGATAACTGCCTCCTACAAACCGGGAGATAAATACAAGACATCTGAACACTTCCTGCGAGTCTAAAATATTAGTAAAACGTGAAACTATCAACACAAACTTGTCAGGACAAGCTCAGGAAGGCCAAAAAAAAGTTGCGCAGATAAGCAAACACTCTACAAAGACCTGCAGTACTTAACTGATCATTTAGGCTAAAGGTTAACTCTAACCCTAACCTTAGCTAACACAAAAGTTGTTGCTATGCTGGTATTGTATTGTTTTTTGGAAAAGGCACTGTGTCGGTTTTAGAAAGGCTATTGTGTTGAATTAGGCTATTAAATTTCATTAGATATTAGGTATTTCATATAAAAAAACTGATGCTTGTAACTCACATGGGTGTTTTTAAGAACCTTAAGTGGTTGTAAAATAATGTTATTAAAGAAATATCAGAAGAGATTCAGAAAGGGATATTTGGAGCAACACTAACCTTTGTAGCATTATCACTTAAGGTTCTGTAGGGACTTATTTGGCAACTATATTTGGTCAAATAAATATCCTCATTGATTTCATGTAAATTCCCACTTCTAATGCCCAAGCTACAATGAATGCAAAATAAAAAGTGATGACACTGACAAACAAGTTTTGGTTCCCTCTCAGTGACACAGTCCGTGCACACCCGTCCATGAAGCAGGTTCAGGTGCAGAGTTCCATTTCTCAAAGGCTATTTTCCAAAAGCCAAACACAAAAAGGCATGAACGCCAATACTTGCAAATACTCAAAACAAAAGGACAGGTATACACAGAGATGGGGACTCGAGTCTGAGACTCGGACTCGAGTCGCACTTAAGTCGCACAAACAAAGACTTGACTTTAGACTTCCCTCAGCGACTCGAGACTAGACTCGGACTCGGTGCTGTAACTCATGAGTCAAAACTCATAAACCATCTTCATTTCATGGAATTATTTATTTATATCTCGCACTCTTTCCAACGACCCGAAA
>JBBJLR010135651.1:0-16923 GCA_037577145.1 Brachypetersius gabonensis | reverse complement strand
ACACACACACACACACACACACACACACACACACACACACACACACACACACACACACACACACACACACAAAGTTTACAACAGTAGCAGTAAAAATACACTCACAACCGGAACTATTACAGTAAACCCCCAGTTTTATGTGGATCGGGACTCGCGGATCCAGTCACATGCGTTTTTATTTTTTTTAGAACGAAACTAATCGTTTTACGCGGAAATATTCAAAACAACGCGGAATCTGCAAATATTCTCCGCTTTTTTTGCAGCAATATGTTTTTTTAAACTGATTTTTGTTCTTCTGGCTCCTGGTGCGTGGCCGTCGGGACTTTAAATCTCTCTTGCTCTCTCTTTCTCCCTCTCTCGCTTACTCCCTCTCTCTGTCTCTCTCTCGTTTGTGACTTTTCCAGAGAGCACGGATCGTCTCTCTCTCTCTCTGTCTCTGTATCTCTCTCTATCTCTCTCTCTTGCTCTCTCTCGTTCTGGAGCGCACGGATCATCTCTCTCTCGGTTCCTCGCTCTCTCTCTCTCTATCTCTCTCTCTCTCTCTAGTTCGTGACTTTTCCGGAGCGCGCGTCACTCTCTCTCTCTCTCTCTATATCTCTCTCTCCTGCTCTCTCTCGTTCTGGAGCGCACGGATCGTCTCTCTCTCGGTTTCTCTCTCGCGCTCTCCCTCTCCATCTCTCCCTCTTTCTCGTTTGTGACTTTTCCGGAGCGTGTGTCTCTCTCTCTCGTTCTGGAGCGCGCGGATTGTCTCTCTCTCTCTCTCTTACTCCCTTTTACTCTCTCTCTGGCTCTCTCTCGCTCTCTCTGTGTCTCTCTCGTTCGTGACTTTTCCATATTTAAACCTCGGGTTTGTCTTTACATTTTCTTTAAGGGTAATGTATTAAACTGAGCTTTAAATAAAATTAAAGTGTTCTGGGAGCACATTTGGGGGCATATTTAGGGTTGACACTATAAAAACAGGCATTTTAAGGCATTTCTTTGACCAAAACACAACAATACGTTTTTTCATTATACGCGGGTGCTCGTGTAACGTAACGCCCGCGATTAACGGGGGATTACTGTATATTAGTATCACTTTTAGAAATGACATTCATAAAAACCCTTAATTTCGCCCCCTTTATCACTCACCCACCCAGTGAGTCATATGAGGGGAAACACGTGAGACGCTAATATTCAGACTTTTTAACAATAACTCTACTGACATAAGTCTTATACACAAATGTATTCAGGTAACTCCATTTGTCTATTGTTCATAATGCATATATAATATTAATTAATAAATAGTCCAAACATTTGGTCTTCCGCCCATCATTAATAACAAGTACAAAATGAAATATTGACAACCATGAACAAAAGTTTAAACCCTTCTGGTCCAATGACCAGTGTAACATATTGGAGAAAATAGAAGATAAGATTATAAGGCCACAAGCACAGCCAATAGGTTAAATTCAGTGAATAAACACTAAATGCAACATCAAATAAACATAGGTATGTTCAATTTAAAGGATGTGTACTAAATCAACAAAACTTGTATTTGACAAGAGACTCCCTATAAATAGGACTATTAACAGTAGAAACACACTTATATTAAAGAAACACATATTAAAGAAAGAATGAGCAGAAGTATACCTTGTTTGGGGTCTGGAGAGGTGAGGAGCTGCTCCAGAGTGGGTGGAGGGGTACCTGCCATGGAAACAGACTCTGTTTCTGTTGTCTCCATGCCCTCCCCTTCCTCTCGAGCCATGCTCTGCAAGTCAAAAATAGGAAGCTCTGTCAGCTTCCTGTCTGACGGGGGCTTTCTACTTGGCTGCACAGGGGCTGAAGCTGGAAAAGGCAATAAAGATGATTCGTTATTAACTCTCTGGGGTTCCCACTGTATGAACTCATTATAAACAAGCAGAGAAATTCTGTCTGCAACCTTTTTGTTGCAGGTACAGTGTGCATAAAATGTATGTAAATTAATGCATTTTCTGTATTTAACTATGCAGTTATACATTACATAGAAAACATTATATGTTGCAACTGAACTGTAATAACTAATAGGCTTCAAAAAATGAATATATAACTCATATTTTTTTCACTGGGTTGAGCATGACCAGTCACTGCAATATGTGTATTTACTTTTAATGAATGGTTTAGGTTTACAGTTGGCCATGAAGAGGCCTCCCAATCTTACGTAAACACTCGGTCCCAGTTAAATTAACTGAGCAGGAATAATATGATTGAATGAAAACAGCGAAATAAACTTGTGTCAGAACATTGGGTCGAAAGCTTCACCCTTGAGTGGGTAAAACACTTGCCTGTGAACCCAATGTCCACAAAGTTGCAGGTTCAAACCCCCACTTTCTACCATTGTGTCTTTAAACAAGACACTTAACCCTCAGTGTCTCCAGGGGGGCCGTCCATGTAACTAATGATAGTAAGTCACTCAGCCAAAAACCCCTTTACCATTTACCCCTGAAGACTAATGCAGAGTTTCACTAGTACAGTACCTGCAAAAGCTGCCTTGCTAATGCATTTGAATACATTTTGGGATCTTTCGGAATTCATCATAAGAAGATCCTCAGTCAACATATGTAGAATCAGAGAAATCTGAGTGATCTGATGAATGTGCATGTGGTGCTACAGAGGCGAATTTGCACACTACCGGAGTTGGGAGGCTCTTTTTGCAGCTGGAACAGCTGAGCTTCCAGCCGGCTGATCTGCTGCTGCAGAGTCTCCACTGTGCTGCGCTGTTCCTCCTGTAGGTGGTGCATCTGCTCCCTGAAGCTGGTGCGCAAGGCATCAGCTTGCGCTGTTAGCTGAGACACTGACTCAGTGTGCTCAGATTTCAGTGCCACATTCTCCGAATGTAGGGACAGCACCCTGAGATATGAAAATAAGCAAGACAATATGTTAATTTAGTTTGTTTAATAATCAGCCCAGACATATTCAGAGTTGTCTCTGAAAGGTTTAAGTCACGCAGTTTTTGTCTATTGCTGATATTTGGCGTCAATTGCTGAGTTCACTAAAGGCATATTAATACAAAAGCTAACGCCAAGACTATCAGTACTTATAGTAGCCTCCAAAGAACAATTATGTTTACATTTATTTTCACATAAATCAGGAAAGAATATAAGCTACATATTTCACTGAATTCAGACTGAATTAAACACTGCTTTATTAGCCATCATCTACTAGTCTACTGTTAAAGTAATAATTAGCTACACTGTTAATTATTTATATTTTTATTCAGTACAGTGAAAAGTCTGCAGCACATAACAAAACCTCCACATTGTGGATTTAGGATCTTATTTTAATAGGGACACCTTTTTTGTACAATAGTGAACAGACATCCTGTAAGAAACCTCTGTTTGGTGCTATCTGTCCCTAGATTCCGTCTCCCAAATAAGGTTTTCCTTTGTATGCCAATGAAAGGGGATGTTCTACCTCTCTCTCAGTTCAGCCTCTTTGGAGACCGTCTGCTGCAGCATCTTGTTATGGCGCTCCAGAAGCATGTCGTGTTCAGTTTGAAGCTGCTGAAGTTCCATACTGCTGCTCTGCAGGTTCACCTGACTCTCCTGCAGCTTAGAGCGCACCTGCTCCAGCATCGACTGCATGTGTTCCCTGACCATCAGACAGAGATACATTTAAATGATTTATTCAGATGAATCATTTAAAGTATTTAATACAAATAGACGTATAAACTTTTCGTCACATGCGTGGATCATCCAGTCATGCATGAACGAAGAGTCCATCAGAAGTACAGCTAGTTCCTTTACCCTAAATATATACATTTACAATTACTGAGGACATCAAACTGTAATTTGTTTGACTTTCATAAAAAAAAATAAAATACATGCTTTTAGATTTGGTGATCAGTTTATGTACATGCTACTGGTTTAAAACCATTAAAAAAAATCAGCTACTACTAAAACATAGGTTACTACTAAAACATAGGTTACTACTAAATCATAGGTTACTACTAAAACATAGGTTACTACTAGCTGTGGTGAAAATGTCTTTTTTGAGGACTTTGAGTTCATGAATCATTCAAAATGAATATTGTGTTCAAGCTCAATAGTAGAATGTTAAAAGGTTCAGCAGAAACAGTTTTCAGAATTTTAAATGATTTTATTGTTATACAGTTATAAAGCTAAGTTAAGTGTCTGTGATACAGTACACAAATAATGTAAATACTTTTTCACTTTTCAAGTTATAGGCAGTTACTTAGTGAGCAGTAGTCCTTGCTAATGTGAGAGATAGTTAGCCTGGTAGTTATTTAGCTATAATGAATATCTCTTTATTGTGATGAACTATATCAAGGTTGCCAACTTTGATGAGGCTACTGGAGAGTTTCCATTGTTACACGACTTTAAACACAAATTCATTTGTCATCAATGAAAGAAAATAGCACTGCAGCCCTTACGTCACACACACAACGACTTGAACATCATGAAAATGACACAAAATGAAGCTATTCCTACCTCTCCTGTTTAGATAATTCTCTATCACTTTGAGTTGAGCTCCTGTTTTTCTGCTGCTTGAGCACGTTGTGGACCCGTACCTTGTAACCCTCAAACTCTGACACGGTTGATTCAAGTTCAGCCTGGAATCAAAATTAGTTACAGTCATTTGAATATTCCTTTCCTTAGCTTAACAAAACAGTATGACACATTACTTTAAGAACTAAAGATAGAGAGCGATCGGCCATAAAATTCAGACTGGTGCCTGATGCCTGTTGAGTTATAGACTCAGTAAGACCCCTAAAGATGTGCTGTGGAATGCGTCATCACAGCAGATCCTTTAAGTCCTGTACATTGTGAGGGGTGACCTTAATGGATCAGACTAGTTTGTCCAACTCATCTCACAGATGATTAATCAGACTGTAGTAAATTTGGAAGCCAAGTCAACACCTTGAGCTCTTTGGCATGTTTTTCCAGTGTAGCAGGGAGCATTATCCAGTTGAAGGAGTAAATACAGAAGCCATGAAGGGGTGGTCTCCAACAACGTCTAGCTAGATAGTAGGAGTCAATGTAACATCAAACTGTTTTTGCCTACTTACATTTACATTTAAGGCATTTATCAGACGCTCTTATCCAAAGCGACTTCCATTACCTACCTACAGGGGTCAGTCTCCCTGGAGCAACTTGGGGTTAAGGGTCTTGCTCAGGGACCCAGTGGTGGTGCTGAAGATAGGATTCGAACCCATGACCACTTGGTCCAGAGGCAAGTATCCTACCCACAAGGCCACCACCACCACTTGCTTTCCTCCTCATTCTGAGGCCATCTCTTCCCCAGGTAAGCATGACACACTCACCTGGCTGTGTAAATGATGTCAAATACAACATTATTATCAGACCAGGCCACCTTCTTTCATTGATCCATGGTGCAGTTCTGATGCTCACCTGCTCATTGTAGGCACTGGGAGAAAATCTGTACGGGCACTTTGACTGGTTTGTGGCTATTCAGCTCCAATGCAACTTTTTGTGGATTGGACCGGACAGACTGGTCCCCACCGCACACATCACTGTGCCTTGGGTGACCATTATCTTGTTGCCAGTTTAACGATTGTTCTTCCTTAGACCACTATTAATTGGTACTAACCACGGTACTTCATGAACACTCCACAAGCTGTTCTGGAGATGCTCTGATGCACTTCACAACTGAGCCTATCAGAGTTGCTCAGCTTCTTACCCTTTAAAATTGTTCAGCTTCCAACACATCAAACTCCAATGTAATGGCTTATTGGTGATCATGTATAACACAAATTATCTCTGTCAGTTTCAATAAGGTTGGTCCCATCATATTTAGCTGAACTGTGTTTAAAGAGTATATATTTAGAATTTTTGTAGTATATCATACAGTTTAATGACTGAGGTGAGCGCAGGCCGACATGTGGGTCATCTTTGTGAGTAGTTCTGCAGTAAAAACAGTGGATCCCCACTCTTTATTAAAACTAAGCATCGACGTTCGTGTTTTGAAAATACTCCTAGTAAAACATCGTAGACAGGAAAGGAACAAACATCACTACCGATACCGAGGTTCACCCTCAAATCATGGGACATAGTTAGTGACGCAATAGTGACATTTTCTTTGCGTTTGTTGGGATATCGGCAGAAACCGTCACCAAGAAAACATTGCATGCAGCATTTATTTAATGCCACCCGAATGCACAGCCGACCGAATGCCCAAGTGGATGCTTTCATCTGATCTAATGACCAGAAAAACGGTCGGTGATCAGTCTACACCGCCTGATGCCACAAACACTAGAAAAACGCCTGATTCGGAACAAGGCCTTAATCCTTTTACTAAAACCAAAAAGACCACCTCAGACACCTAACATATTTTGACTGAAAGGTTAAATTTCAGACAGGAAAACCTAAATAATAATAGTCAGAACGACAGTTGGACAGGGACACAAAGGGATTGGAGAAAGTGAATGTACCTTTTTAGAGCTAAGCTGTTCCTGTAAAGTGGTCAGTTGGTGCTGGAAAGAGCTGAATGCCTTTTGATGTTGATCATTCACAGACTTCAACTGGTCCTGAAGTCTCTGCCGATCTGCAGTCAGTTCGCTGCACTGGATCTGAGACAGGACACATGCACAAACAAGCGAACACTAAAAACAACTAAATAAATAATCTTACCAACACTGTCACTGTAATTTCACTTCAGTAAAGCCCCTGGAGGCCTAAGCCATGTTTAATATCAAAGTAGGTTCATCTAGCTCTTGTGGGCATAGAATATACTTGTTCAAAGTATGCTTTGTAAACAACACTAGCTGGTAGCCTAGTGGTTAAGGCATTTGCCCTGCAGTCAGGAAGGTTCCCTTGAGCAAGGTACTGTCCCCACACTCTGCTCCCCGGGCCCTGTGTTCCTGGCTGCCCGCTGCTTCATTTGGTGAATGGGTTAAATGCAGAGGTAATATTTCGTACTCTGTGTACAGTGGAGTGTTTACATATGACAAACTTTTCAGTGCCCACTAAATGGGCAAAGTATTCTGTAAACATTTCCATTTTTTTATGTAAACGACGCTTCTCAGCAGTTCTCTCATAAAAGGCTGAGCAGAGTTGTCCCATACAGCTTAGAGAAATATCACACAAAAATACTGGAACAAAAAACAGTTCATCATCTTACCTTATAATTTTCAACCTGCTGCTGACTGGCCTCCAGCTCTCCTTTCAAAGCAGACTGAACAATCATCTGAGACGCTTCCTGCCAAACAACCAATCATGGTCAACAATTTTACTTAAAAAAAAAAAACACTACAATTTTGTCCATCACCACTGTCTATTCCATCATTGTTCTATTGGACATCTCTATAAGGAACATAAACACCAGTTGGATATGATTGCTTGCAATTTCTAGATCCGAACATGTAAAAGATGAAGTGATTATGAAAAATGTCAAATACGATCCTGTTGTATATAATGAGGAATATGTAATAGGAATCTGATCAAGTGCAGATGAAACATCTGGAATGAACAACAGATTTACACATCAGAGGAAAAACTTAAAACTGTGTACAATTTCACAAAAAATAGTTACACTACACGAGAACAGCCTTTAAGAGGTTAAAAGATAGATTAGATATTAGAATGTGTCTTCTTCATTTAGCATTAACCAGCTCACCCACAAACAAACAATTCATTTAAAGGGGAACTCCACCTAATTTCCACAATCCCTGCATAATGAAGTGTTTAAGAAGTAAACAGAAAGGTTCAGAGGGAGTTTGGTGTGAAATGCTCTCTTCTGTAGAGACTCTGCGAGTCAGAATTCACGCTGGTGGTGAATGGAACCAGACGTCCACCTCCAAAAGATCCCCAATAGAAAGTTAAAAAGTTAGAGGTACCATAATGTACCTGCGGCACCATTAGTAACCACCTAGAAACATCACAGCAACCATGAATGACCACCTAGCAACACCATAGACCATTTTGATGTCTTTGAACATTTAATAAATTAATGTCAGACATTTATAGACATTTGCTATTATTTGTTTATTTTTCACAAAGGGGAAACCTAGTTTGTACCAAGCCCACACATGCTCTCGCGAAAAAAGGCAAGAAATTGTGTAAAAGCCTGAGGTTAACTGTGCAACACTATTTTTTAAGCCTGGAAGGATTCTAAAAGTTGTGCAGTGTAAGCACAGTTTAAGAGGAAATCAAGGAACTGACTTCTTTCTTCGCATCTGCTAGATCCTTTTTGGTCTTCACCAACAGCTGCTTCATCTTCGATGCCTTTTCCTCTCCTGTCTCCATAAGTGATTTCAGAGACTCTGAAGAAAAAAAGAACATAAAGAAGACTGTCTTTGTGATGAATTGGGATGTGAGCAAAGCATTTACCTGTCCTTTACGTAAGTGCATCCTTTATTGGGGCAGCTGGAGGCCTGGAGGTTAGGGTGTTGCTCCAGAAGGTTGTGGGTTTGAAACCTAATTGCTAGTATCTTCACTGAGGTACCCTTGAGCAAGATACCGCCCCCACACACTGCTCCCAGGGCACCCCCTACTACTTCACTTTTTCACTTCCAAATTTCACACGTGACTATAAATGGCAGCTTTACTTTACTCATCTCAATCCATGCATCAAGCAAAGGCAGAGCAACAATACTTGGGTACAGCTGATATTTAATTTGTCCAATAATTATGTTACCTTAATAATGGGCAATATGTGTGGTACCACCTATTACCAGAGAATTTTCAACCCCTTTTCTCACTGAGTGAGGTAAACTTGATGGGTACACAAATCAGAAAAGAGCACATGTAGAGTGTTATCTTGGCTGTTGCAGCTATTAGTCTTTCTTTCCGAGATTACTTTTGTCTATCAAAACTAGTCATTCTTATTAATCATTCATCAGTGTTTCATCCTGAAATTGATAAACTGTATTTTTTTCCTTCTTGGTTTAACATTTTTTTAATCAATAATGTGTATAAAAAGAAGAAAGCTGATAAGAAATCACAAGTTCTGATAAGCATTAAGAGATAACATTTCATCTATTAATGCCCTGACTGATCAATGTTGGCCTTTGCACAAATGAAAACTGTCCAAGATTTTACTAAAGGCTGTGGTCAAATCCTTCTGTTTTTTAAATATGTAAAAAAAAAAAAAATCACTATCAATAATCACTGATCATTTTGACCCAATTTCAAAATGACTTATTTTTTCATTTTCATTTATACATTGAACCAAAATATAAACGCAACACTTTGTTTTTGCTCCCATTTTTCATGAGCTGAACTCAAAGATCCCATTACTCTAAAATATTGTTCACAAATCTGTCTAAATCTGTTAGTGAGCACTTCTTTGCTGAGATACAGTGTGTCCGAAATTGCGCACTTGCCTGATTGCCTCAGTGCCTGATTTTGGTGCGTAGTGCGCTCACACTGAAAACCAAGATAAACTCAGTTCACTGAAAGAACCCGGATGCTGAACTGAAATTGTCCAGAAAACGCAGGGCAGAGCGATGGACACTATGTACTAAACGGGCGCCATTTTGACCACGTAGCGGAGGGGGCGGGGCTTTCAATATTTTTCGAATTGGATAATGGCGGCAAACAGTGAAATACAAGCCCAAGCGGAGGCAGCTGGTTCGTGTAAATGTAAGTAACGTTAATAAAATTATTTTACTGATGTACACTGCGGTAAAACCGGCAGATATTTTGGCGGCTGGAGAATCGTGAGCAAATGTGAGTCCGTCACTTCCTCTAAGTGCAAAACGTTAGTGTTCCGTTTAGGACAACACTGATCCACAGCAGTGTGCACTACAGAAGGCAGTGCACAGTGCGCACTAAATCTCGTGCACTAGTGCGCAATTTAGGACACACCCATAATCCATCCCACCTCACAGGTGTGGCGTATCACGGTGCTGAACAGCATGAATATTGCACAGGTGTGCCTTAGAGTTAAAAGTAAAGCAGCACAGATTCTGATTCTTGGATGTAATTATTACCAAACAAGGTTTCATGTGGGTTTTTTTTAGGAATGCTAACCTTCATTGCTATATAAAACTGTAGGTCTCACCTATTTCCTGGACCAGTTTACCCTCTTTGTCTCTCTGCGTCTGTATGAGGCCCTCGTGCTCCTCAATCAGCCGGTCTTTTTCAGAGAGCCGTTGGTTGAGCTCTTTGAGGAGCCGCTCATAATCAGCCATTTCCATGTCCAACAGAGTGCTCTGCTGGGCGTCCTGCAAAAATTCAGCTGCATAATTATTATAATTTATTTTAACCATATTCATTGCATATGTACATGCAAATCTTTATCGATGTGTAAATAGCACACTATCCTCAGTTACATGCGTGTTTAGTACATTTTAAATAATAAAATAATTATGAATTACTTGACACTATGATTCACCAAATCGTAGGGAAAAGCATCATCTCGAATCATTGAAAGATGAAAGATTACCGCTTCTAGCAGTTATCTAACAATGTAATCCTGATACAATGTTAACAACTTCTTTGGAGCACCGTGAGTCTCAGGTTCAGAGCCACTGTCATAAAGGAACAGTGCCTGGCACTAGAGTCACACAAGTGTCCTACAGAGTGCGAAATGAGACGAACACTGACTACATAAACTAAAGTGGCCCTGTAGAGTGTGAACACACCACAGTGTGAAACTCTTTCTCTGAATTTAACCCATTCACCAAGTGAAGCAAGGGGCTGCCACCAATGAGGAGCACCTGTGGAGCAGTGGGTGGGGACATTGCCTACCTCAAGAGTGGTGTCACTAGAACCCACATCCATCTGATTGCATGGGCAACGCTCTAACCACTAGGTCACCAGCTGCCTCTCAGAGTACAAAAGGAAAGCTAGATATTTTGGCTCCTTATAACACACCTTAGCCCCCCTTAATGGATGTAATTATGGGGTGGCTGGTGGCCTAATGGTTAGAGAGTTGCTCCTGTGACCAGATGGTTGTGGGTTCAAATCGCAGGACTGTTAGTGGCACCACTGAGGTACCTTTGAGCAAGGTACTGTCCCCACACACTGCTCCCTGGGCACCCCCCCAACCTCCTTGGTGGCTGTCCACTTGGTGAATGGGTTAAATGCAGAGAAAGAACTTCACACTGTTCACACTGTGTGCTGCGTCCATGCGTGACTATAAGGGGCCTCTATTCTTAACATGATTCAAATTTAAATAACCGTCAATGGCTAAAGGTATCTTGTCTGGTGTCCAGGTCTCTGTACATGCCTTCCTGAGCTGTTCCACCTCCTGCTCCGTCTGCTGAAGTTGTTGCTTCTGTTTGTGCAGTAAAGAATTTAACTCTTCGACTTCCTTAACAGCAGACTGGTGGTCCTGGAAATACAGCAAATATACACTATAAATGCACACAACCGGACACGGGACACACAAAAATGAAAACGTAAAATTATACTGTAAAGGGCTGATATCGCGTTTTTTTTTTCTGCCTCTGGTCTATTTTTGTATGGTTTGAAATACCCAACGCTGGTATATTTTATTGTTACATGACGTCTCTGTATTCCTCAAAACCAGAACAAAAGCAGGCTGTTTTTGTTACTGTGGCTTTAAGACTGCATTACTCTGACTGGCTTCTTGTATTGTACTTTCAAAAAGCAATCCAGTCTGCAACCCCCCTCATAACCTCAGGGTGAATTAGGGTGTTTATGTGGACTAGAGACACTCAAAGCTACTGTTTCAACAAAAAGCACCTCTACTGACTCTTACTGTACCCCCTGTTAACCAGATGGCCAATCTGTTCTGCAGGGATTAAGCCGTATAATAAGGCCTTTTATTATTAATTTCCCAATAGAGACTGTCTTTCTCTCTCCCTCCGGGTTGACCAGTGGAGGATGGGTCCCCCTTTTGAGTCTTGCTCCCTCCTGAGGTTTCTTCCCCCAGCTTTAGGGGGTTTTATTCCTCTCACCCTTGGCTCACCGTAAAGCTTCTTTGAGACAACATTGGTTGTAAAAAGTGCTTTATAAATACATTTGAACTGAATTATCATTGAAATCAGTGGGGCTAACCTGGTGTAGGCAAAGGGGAGCACTTGGCTGACGCTCTTATCCAGAGCAACTTATAATCATTAGTTACAGGGACAGTCCCCCTGGAGCAACTGAGGGTTAAGTGTCTTGCTTAAGGACACAGTGGTAGTAAGTAACCAGCGACTTTTGCGGCGACATTTGTGAAGTAAGAGCTCAATCTATTTTGTACATACTTCAAAAAAGTGAAGAAGTCACTTTTCCGTGTTATAAGTTTAAAGCAACCATTTATCTTTGTGTCTGATTACCACCTTGCAAGCCTGTATACTTTTATGTTAGGTTTAATATGTGCAATAATTCTCATAAGTGCTTCTGGTTAAGTTACTTCACCAAAAAATACAAATTTGCTTTATAAGAACATTTATTTTAGTGCATTTTAAAAGAGGGACTAAATATTAAAGTGTATGTGGTGTGTGTACCCTTAAAGACGTTAAACAAGACTGTGGAGACAAATGTACATCTTAAGAAAGCTGTATTTTAGTAGCTGTATAGTCGCAGTTTCTGCCACTGTACCTTTGTTTTTTGCTCCTTTAAAAGTCTTTCTGCCTCGAGGTCTCTCTCTAGCCCTGATTTTAGCTTGTGCAGCTCGAGTGCCTGTGCCTCCAGCTGTCGAACATTACTTTGAAGAGTCTCCATGCGGACCATTAGGTCTTCTCTTTCAGACGCCAACTGCTTATGCTGACAGGAAAAGAAGGTTAGTGTTTTTCCTTCCATTTATAAAAGCATTGTGATTAGATCGGTACAGAATTAAACTTTAAACAAAATACACTATAATAAATGTACTAGATAATCAGTAGTGTGACATGGTTACAAGCATGAAAGTATACATGTTTAGTAGTGGTGATGGTAATTCTTGATCAAAACGGAAATTGTGCTCACATTGTGCTCAAAACAAAACCAAAATCATAACATTTCAAAGCATGAATAAAGATGAGGTGACAAAAAATGAGGTTACGGTCACAAAATGTTCAGCCAAGAAAGGCTGAATGTAACATAGGTCTCAGCTGCAGTGGAGTATTCTAGGGTTTATTTCCTGCTGGCAATTGAATGTGTCTGTGCTGAATAAAGCAGGAGAAGGAAGTGAACAAAATGTATCATGTTCTTAGTGGCGGGCACTACCGTCAGTGCACTGAGGTTTAGTGCGTAGTGCGCACTGTTGTGGGTCAGTGCTGTCCTAAACGGAACACTAACGTTTTACACTTAGAGGAAGTGACGGACTCACATTTGCTCGCGATTCTCCAGCCGCCAAAATATCTGCCGGTTTTACCGCAGTGTATATCAGTAAAATAGTTTTATTAACGTTACTTACATTTATACGAACCAGCTGCCTCCGCTTGGGCTTGTATTTCACTGTTTGCCGCCATTATTCAATTCGAAAACACGTTAAAGCCCCGCCCCCTCCGCTACGTGGTCAAAATGGCGTCCGTTTAGTGCAAAGTGTGCATCGTTCTGCGCTGCGTTTTCTGGCCGATTTCAGTGCACCATCCGGGTTCTTTCAGTGCACTGAGTTTATCTTAGTTTTCAGTGTGAACGCACTACGCACTAAAATCGCGCACTAAAAGTGCGCAAGTGCACGGTTTCGGACACAGCAAGTGTTTTTGGATATTATGTTAAGTGTTAAATTCACACACTTTGTTGTCAATTTAATCTTCTGAAAATATTTTGAGATCAAAATTTTTATGCCCCGCAGAGAATTAGTGTCTCAGAATTCAAACGTGGAAAATTAAGTTCTTTAAAATAAGGTCTTTGAAAATTAACAGGTTTCAAAGACCTTATTTGATTCTGATTGGTGCACACGTCATTCAAATAACTGTTTATTATTTGCATTGATTTCAAATAACTGTTTCAAACAATTATATAGAGTACAGTCTAAACTCCTGGGTAAATTCTTATCCATCAAGGAAGAAGCAACATAAATGTACCCTTAGCATGACTTGGTGTAACAATTCAATGCGACTTAGAAAACGCAAATAGTCTGCTACGTATCCAACTTAAAGGGCCCATATGGTCCATTTACGTCACAAAAACAGCTGTAATAAATTTTTTACCTTACTATCATCACTTTTCATGCTATTTTGTGCCTTAGAATTCAATATGGGTTTAAGCTCCTGTGATAAAGGGATCAATGAATTATGTATTATGCCTCATTTAAGACGCAGCCTGGGCTGAAAGCATCGTGACTTGGTGAGACAAAACTGCTGAATAGGTGGATTTAGGCAAATGTGTTGATTTCTGAGGTCACATTAAATGCCTGAATTCAGAATTCACTAAAACTGGTTTGGTAATATTTATGTACTACACTAAACTTTTATTTTAAATGGTCAATTGATGGTCAATAAAAGCGTAATCGCTGATCTACAAAATCTAGAGAAGACAAGAGAGCTTTTAAACATGTTCAACAAATCATTGAAATAATTACCAATTCAATGGCTGACTGCAGCTGCTTTGTCAAGTCGGCATTCAGTTTCTCTGCTGCTTCCAGTCTCTCCTTTTCTTTCTCCAATAGTTCTGACTGCTTGTCATAATCAATCATGAGATTCTGTGAAGTACAGTCAAACAACATTCATAGTCAACACTAAACAAAGCAAAAAATACAAATCAACCGAACTCCCAAACAAAAATATTTACTTAAATCAATGCATATGCAGTAAAATGACAGTACAGTGTCAGTTTCACTGCAGGGGTGAGAATGCCTGCTCACCGGTGGTCTTGTGGAGGTCCTGTGGGGGGCTAAAGGGGGTTAACAAATGATGTGCCTGTAAACTGTAAACTATAACTTGCATCCATATAACTGGAAATGATAAAAAGTGCAGATATAAAGCAGGTGTAAAAAAATGACTTAAGTACATTCCTATTAAATAGACTGATGTACATATAAAATAAACTTAATAGGGTTAAGTAAGATCCTTACAAGGCAACTCGCTCTTATAGCCAACACAAGCAATGCCAGGTGGTTAACCAAGAAAAAAGTACACTCAAACGAAAGTAATCCAGGGGAACTGAGGGTTAGGTGTCTTGCTCAAGGTAGTAAGTGGGGTTCGGGGGGTCACTGGGTTCAGTGAAAACACTGAATGCAAAACAGGCTGATTTTGCTGCTTAGTTTCTAATTGCAGATTGTATAGATTGAAACCACATTTACAAAATACTCGTACTTCAAAAAGGGAAGAAAAGTCAGTTTTCCATGTTATAAGTTTAAAGCAACCCTTTAACTTTGTGCCTGATTACCACCTTGAAAGGTTTAATACGTGCAATAAAACTAGAGGGCAAGAAGAGAGTGACTAAAACAAGTATAACAATGAGTAAACAGATAGAAAACCCTAGAAAAAAAAGAGGAAAGATGCTTTGACTAAAGAAACACTCATGAGGTAAATCTGTAAAATCACTACACTTAATTATACGGATACTTATACTCAAGAATAATAATTATACTTATGAACTCAGTTGCAGGAGAAAACTGATTAAACCAAACACAATTTAAACTTTCTGAGCGTTTCATCATTAGAACACAAACTGAAGGAATAGGTTTGGTTGAATCTTGGTTGAACCCTTCCTACAGTTCCAGAGACCTTTAAAACCTATTCCATGGCACCCTGAAGTTTTACTGATAGTTTCTAATGCCCCAGCACCTTACTATGACACCTCAAATGAAATTTTAGTTTTATACCTTGTAATCCTCTGCACCATGAATGATAACTTTCATCGAATCTGACAGCTTGTCTCGATCAGCCTTCAGAGCCTCCAACTCCTCTTTCAGTTCAGAGGCCTGTATTGGGTGAGACAGATGGCTTGGAATTGCTTTATCTGCTTATTTTGATTATTTATTAATTGAAAACTCATAAATATACAACAAAAAAAAAGTTGTTCAACAATCTAACATCAGGTCCTATATTTACACAACAGCACAAATAAACACAGAATGAAAACTATGATGTTTTCAAACCTCTTTTTTGCTGTTCTCCAGTTCTTTCCTTGCTTTCACAGCTACAGCTTTAATTTTATTCATGCGTTCATCTTTCTCCTTACTTTCAGTTTCTAGCATTTCTACAGAAGAAAAAAAATATATATAAGATGTTAGTCATGCCAAATTAAGGATTGATAAAACACGGATAAGTACGAGTACAATGATCAATCTCAGACACAAACCATGTACTTAAAACAAGAGATAACCATGAGATGTTATGAATGGTGAACATTCACATATTTCTCTATTAGTCACTTTAAAAGGTACTTAAGAATGAACGCTATTACATAAATGCTATTCTAGACAATATTTAATTTTGATTTGTTGGTTTGAAACAATAGAAGTGTATAAAAATGCCCCACAAACACTTTTTTTCTTGCTATATTCAGATTGCTATATTAAATGTTCTGATTTAAGCCCACAGTACTATCATATGCATTAACATTGTCTGCAATTACATGCATTCTGTGATCAACCTTGCATGTCTTAAAGCATCTTAAAGACAAAGAAGTTGTGCTTAGTGGGAAAAACTCTGCACAAATAAGGAGCTTAAAAAGAATAATCAGAGCCTACCTCTTTGCTTCATATTTTCATTGAGGGTGAACAATTTTGATTCCTAAAAGTGAAAAAGTTAAATCATAACACATTAGATATAAACCAAATCTAAAAAGAAACAAAAAACCCGAAACAAAACACAAAATATGCTACAAAAATGTAAATAATTTGCATTCAACTAAAAGGAAAAATAATGATTGTATCGATCGGTAAGTGGCAATTCAACTTCAACCACTTCAAAAATGTTTAATCAATTATAATTGATTATTATATATTATTTTAAAGTATCGGTGCATTGTAAATAGTGGTGGGCCGTTATCGGCGTTAACGTTAGACTCTTATTAGGCAATAAAAAAATCTATTCACAAAGTTGGGTTGGGAGCTGGGTCTATACTACACAAGCTATGATGACTTTCACCTTGATATTTT
>JBBJLR010135642.1:0-12554 GCA_037577145.1 Brachypetersius gabonensis | reverse complement strand
CCCCCCCCCAGACTGTCCTTGTAGGGCAGTTTGGGGAACAGGGGAAAAAACACCTCAGCAATAAAGCACATAAAACATGTGAGACGTGACTCGCAAGGGGGAGGGGGCAAGGGTAAAGTGGAGGTGGTCCGATGTAGATAGAAGGCCATCTGGTCCTGCAGCCCCGAGGAAGCGCTGGTCACAGACCCGGCCACCCGACCGGTGGAGGAAAGCGGACGAGGCGCGGGATGGGGTAGGGAGTGTGTTCTTGGACATACCTGTGTCTCAGTAGAGGTGAAAGAAGAAGAAGTGCGGTGGAGTTAATATATTGGGCTCTCCTTTGTCTACGGTGGCTCCAGCTCGACCAAATTGTCCTTCCTCGCCTCCAACGTCAGATCGCCTCTCGCCACCACCGGCTTCTGCTCTCCTCAACTTGCCGTTGGCTTCTGCTCTCCTCAACTTGCCGTTGGCTTCTGCTCTCCTCGACTCACCGGCGGCTTCTGCACTTCTCAACTCGCTGCTGTCTTCTGTTCTCCTCTACTAGCCGCCGGCTTTGTCTCTCCTCAACCTCGGCGCCGGCTTCTGCTTCCTTCTTTCCTCCTCAGGATCATTCCGGGTCCACACAGCTTAATCAGATTCAGTTCGTCTCTAGTCCATCTAATCCTATGCAGAATTACTCCATTAAATACAATTCCCAGTCAGTCGATTTTCACCAAATCCACCGTCCAGTTCTATTTCGTATGTTCCCTCTCAGAGTAGTTCCCTTCAGTTTAACCCTTATCAGTTCATCAGTAGTTTGCCTAATTTTAAACCAGATCAGTTCAGGTCTCCTCAGCTCCTTTTGATTCCTTCTTGCCCCGATCATTTCACCTGAGCTCAGTCCAGTTTCATTTCCCTTATTCCAATTCAGATCCATTTGACTACATTGGAATCTTTTCAGGCCAGAACCAGTCAGATCAACACCATACACCCTACCCTAGTTCAGTTTAATGTTGATCAACATGATTCAGTTCACCTCCTGTCCCCTCCTACTGATCCAGCTCAATTACACACCACGTTTTCCCCCCAGATATATCATATCACAGCAGTCCCAACTGTTCCTGTACGTTGTTTCTTTACTCCTCTTCCCTAATACAAAAGCCATCTCTCTCAGTGCTATACTATGGTAGCATACAATCACTTTCCTGGTCCTGGTTCCTGTCACTATATCAGTTTGAAGTTGGCTTGGTCTTGTTTGTGTTGTTATGTTTGTTATTCTTTGAGTTTCCTTTAAAAACATTAAAATCATCATGGAAGTCTGCAGACATGCATTTCTTCCCTCTCACGATTCAGGACAGGATCCCAACGTGACACTCTACATTTAAGCCATTCACCAAGTGAAGCAGTGGGCAGCCAGGAACACAGAACGTGGGAGCAGTGTGTGGGACGGTACCTTACTCCACATCTCCCTCCCATTGTTTTTCCTGATCATCTCCCTCGTTCTTTGCACCTCCTCTTGTCTCTCCTTCCTCTTTCATTTCTCTTGCCTTTCCTCCTCATCTTCTTTCTTCCTGGCCAGCTCCAGGACCTCCTCAATGAGGAGCACTGATTCTCCATTAGCAAAGATTTTAGCTAGAAGTTCAGCAACAAGGTCCTTTCCACTGCGGTTTGACTGTAGAGGGCGTGGTAGCGGCCACCACACTTCTCAACCAGCTTCTCCAGCTCATTGTTCTCCTCTACTTTCTTCTGCAGTCTCAAGGAATGCGGTTGGTTGGTGTCCTTCATGGTGAAAAGTACCAGGCTGTTGCTCCAGGCTTTTGGACCAGAGTTCAACATGCTCCTCCACAACACACAGCAAAGGAGAAGGACAGAGGTACCACCAGTAGCAAAGAATGTGCACCAGGTTGGCACAGATTCATACTGTTTACCATCTCACTTCTCACAAGTGGGTGATGCCTGACTGCCGCCTAGGTTAAACTACTCCCACCCTGGAGTGTCCACTACCACCCTTGACGAAACCTTCTCATCTGACACTTACTCTGGTCTTCACACCCACCTGGTCAAATGCTTTAGTTCCCAGGATGGATTGCCAGCTGCACTCTTTCCTGCCTCTCTCTCACCAATAAAACCAAACTCTGGCTTGGTCTGTGCGAGACAGACAGTAATCATCCTGCAGGAGAAAAGAGCAGGGGAGCCTGCATAGATAGACTCTTTTTCTTGAAGAAAAACAATAATTGGCTTCTGCAATGTATTAGTAAATTAATTACTAGAAGCTGATTGTTCTGGATGTCTGTGGCAATAAGAACAGCACCTCCACCAACAGATCATAAGATAAATTAGAAGCTGATTTCCATCTGGATCAAACTAAAGATTCACCCAGCTTATTGTTGATTCCATGTCAGTTGCATTAAAAATTAGATTTACATGGATTTAAATGCACTATGCTGTTTCATCCATGCTGTATATTGTGAACAGTGATATGCAGTGTGATGCCTTGTCTGTCATTGTCTGTCACTGAAAGGATTTTGGCAGTAAAATTCAATTCATACAGTCAACTAAGTTCCACTTTAGAAGTCTTACTTACATTTAAGTGTGTCAAAAAGAGGCTGATAGCTGGAAAGAAATTAGAGGATTAGAGATGGAAGTCTAGAAGGGAGGCAAAATTGAGACTGGCTAGTGGAGATGGACAAGTATGAACATAAACCTAACAAATGACGCCCAGATATTTGACATTCCTGCTACGACTGGAATAGAAACAGTACAGGAATACACACTGAGTAAAACCAAAAACAGGGCATAAGTGATTTTTGAGCACAGATGAGAGGGGTGGATGTGGATGGGGTGATGCATGAGCCTCACAGGAAAGTAAGAAACTGGTTAAGGGTGACAAGAGCATAAGGGGCTAGCCTGAGTGTGACTAGAATCCTTGTGGGTGACCTCAGAGCAGATGGAGGCTGATGTGAGGGTGGCAACCTAGCCCTGCAATTCACTTGGCTCAGGAGGTGGAGCTTGGGAAAGGTTAATGCATATAAACACATTTATACCGTAAAACCTCGCTTAATCGTGGGGGTCAGAAATGAACTAAACTAATAATTGTTCGCAGAATCCCGCACACATTTGTGGAAACCACTTTTTTTTTTTTGCTTTTGTGATGTCTGGGCCTCATCCCTCATTCTCTTTGTCCTCATGGTGGTTGTTTATGTGGTGGTTAACAAGGCAATCAGACACCTGAACAGAATGAACGTCCATTGCTCAGCGCCGCTCCAAACATAAACAACAAGCACAAAGATGAGGAGACATAGTGCACAAGGCCGGGACGTCACTGCTTTTTTTCATGGCAATATATGATCCTTTTCATGCATTTTAGTGCTACATTATAAAAAAAATTAGTAACCTAAATATTAATGTAAATTTAGCTACATTTCCATCTAAAATATAACTACACATTGTTTGGTACTGTCAAGGGAACACAAAGAAAGTGAGTCTTGGGATGGTGAATTGAGGATTGAGGCAGGCAAAACGTAAACACACGAGCCAACAGGTTTAATGCAAAAAACGAGTATAAACCAAACAAAAACGAGAGGTCCAAGGTTACACAAAAACACGGGAATGTACAAACAAGATTAACACGAAACAGAGCGTTTTTAAAATTCAGGGTTACAAAGAACAGCATTAACAATGCATTTTACAGGGAGAAGGCTAACAAGCAGTTCTACAAAGAATCCAAAAAACAGACTGAAACACGAGGTATTGATATATAAACATATGTGCGGGAGAGAAGACAGGAAGATGACACCGGTAAAGGTGAACAGGATAACAATAGGGCATGGCTAAGGCAAGACTAAGACCACAACATTTTCACATGGAATTGGCACTTAAACAAAGGTACATATGTAAACAAAAACCTAGACAAGAAAACAGGAGGAAAACAGAACATTACAAAAACCCAAGAAATTGGGAAAAGACAGGGAGAATGTTACAGGCCTGCCAAGGTACTGAATCCAAAACATTATAATAAGAATTTGGACAACACAAATATAATCCACTTAAAGTGGATTATATTTGTAAAGTGTGCACCATGAATGCCAAGATTAGACTGGTTTTGTTTTTTGCGCCAGGCAAGCAATTGGCAATGGGCCAGTTTATTTATTTTATTTTAGCAGCTCTGATCAGAAATCTCAAATCATGACTGTTGCGTCCTTTTTTAATCCCAACCCTGCCCAGTACAAGAAGGTTAATCCCAACCCTGCCCAGTACAAGAAGTTTAATCCCAACCCTGCACAGTACAATCAAATAATAAATAAAATAAATGCACAGTGACTTCGCTATTGTAACAATGGGTGTGTACCAGTAAGGGAGGGCACAACTGCATACTTACAACTTTATGTAATGAATACAAAGAAGAAACCTAAGGGATGTGTGAGGGTAAGTGTGAGGGTGGACTGACAAAGAGATTAGGTACAGGGGAACACATAAATACAACTACAGACACAGACAGGAACCAATGAAAACAGAACACTTATAATAAAACCCCGGCCGGCTTATAAGTAGGGATTCACAGCCGTCCAGGAGTTTAGTAAAAAGTCATGCACCTGAACACACACACCCGTGTCAAAATAGAAGTCCAACATGGCAGCCACTGACCAGGACGTAACAGTACTCCTTCCCACAACTGTGGCACTCCAGGAGAATCATCTCTCTTCGGATGTCCTCTGACCTGATCCACCCCAGCAACTCAGGGATGGAGTACTGATTTGTCCTTGTTGGTTCCTCCCCCTGCTGGGTCCAAAGTGCCTCACTCTGCCTGCTGTCACCATGAGCCTGTGGTTAAATCCACTGCACTACTTTCGAAGGTCGGTCTTTCTGTCATGTTGTGTGCTTACTAGTAAGGGAGGGGGGTGCAACTGCGGATTTCTATCTTTATTTAATAAACAAAGAAAGATTGAGAGCCAAAACACAGAGGACTGGTACATGTGTGAGGGTAAGTGTGAGGGTGGACTGACAAACAGAGAGGAACCACTGAAAACAGAACATTATTTATTAATAAACCCTCTTACTGATAAGCTGACTGGGGAATGCACACACACGCGTGTCAAAATAAAAGTCCAACATGGCGGCCTCTAGCGGCTGCTGACCGGGATGTAACAGCCATTTACCGAAGATAGATAGAAAGTGCTGCTGTAAGATTAAACTGGCGAAGCACAGCTGCTTTAATACAATAAGATTTAATGTAACCCTACCATCGGTACTACACTCTGAAAGATGAAGCTTGCTAAATGTTTCTTGGAAATACAGTTTGAAAAAAATCTTTCATCAGCATAGAGGCCTTACATCATATGAATGCTTATAGATATTTACAAAATAGTTAATCCATTAAATTAATCCATTGTGAAATTACATCAAAATGGACTAAGTACCTGATGCTCACTGGAATCAAGTTTTACAATGGAGGTTAATATTAATCCTAATTAATAGTTTATATAGGTGTCATGAAACCTTATGAATGCATTTTTTTCTTAGAACCTAACTAATTATTGTTTGCGGAAAACCCCACGAATTCTTGGAAATCGTAGATATCCTTGGAAACCATAGATTGTTTGGACCCCCCACATTTAACATAGAATATTAGTTCACCCATTACTGTTGAATCTTAAATTATTCACGAAAAAATAAATTCCACTTAATCGACAGAAGAATACACATACCACTGAAAATCCGAGCAGCCTGTCTATGCACTGATGATTCACTTCACTTGCATGTGGTGAGTTGGAGCGGATTTCCAGTGGTGTGTATATTCTATCAGTTAAGTGGAATGGATTCTTTTGCGATAGATTCAAAATTCAAGAACAGCGGTTTCCAAAAAAACCCACCCCCTAAAAGGACTGACTTTGTACGCACGCATCAAATCCATCCATCCACCCCAACGTTTAAGCATTTAAGAGCTAAATTATTAAGGAAAATATAATTTACTAATTTTGTAACATAAGTGGTAATTTAAATATTAATTCAGTTAAATTTCCATATAAAATACATCTATAATTTTTCAGTACTGTCAAGAGAACGCAAATCAACAGTATACTGGGTGTTGCCCTCATATTCTCGTGTTTTTCATTTTGTTCATCTTAAATGCTCTGCACCCTCTAAGGCTGGTCAATCTCATATGAAGAAGAGGCGCTGAGTGCCACCAAATACTTGGCCGATAGGCTCCGTTGGAGGTGTGGCTGAGACAGACCAGACATAACAAATGCGCTAAACACACACACATACACACACACACACACACACACACACACACACACACACACAGTATGCTCAAACTTAATTACTCTCTTTCAATCAACCAAGAACTTTAGCACCTTAGAGCTAAAACTAAATCTGGGACTGCTGAACATCAAATCCCTTGCTCCTAAAACTGTCTTTGTTGTGAAATATATATAACTGTAAATACATTGATTCATCAGCATATTATAAAATATATGTTTAAATATAATGACACATTTATAGACAAATATACTATAGGCCATATATTGCCCCATGCCTATATATTCCCAAATATATTTAAATCAATTAGGTTGTTTTAAATTTCATTTATTAATTTATGTAATTTATGTGACAATTAGAACAAACAAATGCATAAAGCGCAGTAGTGGCCTAAAGTTTAAGGATTTGGGCTGGTGTTCAAAAGGTTGTATACCTGTCATATATAAGTAATATATTAATTTACATGTATGTTTGCATATATTGAAAATAAATATAATGAAAAATGTATTTTCATTATGTAAATGTATTTTTAGAATATACTACAATATAGCAAAGCGAAATTTTTTTGTATATTTAAAATATATTGGTTTTTGGGTCATATATTTGTCAGTATATTAGTCCATGTATTTTTTGTAGTGGGGGGACTGGAGCCTATCGCAGCTGCAATGGGCGAGAGGCAAGAGGGAAATCAGGAGGGAACCGAGAGGTAAGAGGGAAGTCAGGAGGGAACCGAGAGGCAGGAGGGAAGTCAGGAGGGAACCGAGAGGCAGAAGGGAAGTCAGGAGGGAACCGAGAGGAAGGAGGGAAGTCAGGAGGGGACAGAGGAGGGAACTAAGGGAACCAGGGAGAACAGGAGAAGAACAGAGGAATCAACGGAGGGACCGAGGAGACATCAGGAGGGAACAGGAGGAAACCAGGAGACACGGAGGGACATGGATGGACCAAGGGGACATTAGGAGGGAACGAGGAGACATGGAGGGACACGGAGGGACCGAGGGGGGAACACGGACAGTAAACATGGACAGTACAGGTGGACGTGACATGAGATTTAGACATAAGACAGAGGACGTGAACTGAGACAGAGGACAATGGGGACATCTGGAGGGCACACAGGGGAACAGAACACATGAACATGGGGTAAACAGAACACATAACCATTACATAAGCCAGAACTAATAATACAGGAACATGGAACACTACAACCAGAACTTAAATGCGGCACTAGGCCTCATCGCCATAAAGGTGGAACCAGTCTCTTCATAATAAGATAACACTAAAAGAACATAACCTAGAAATTTCATCCTAGAACGAAAAGACACAGAACGAAAAGACACAGAAAAGAAACAAAAGGAAACAGAAAACCCACGGGCACGTGACCAACAAAAAATAGAAAAAACCAGCACGTGACCGGGAATCAGAGGGCACGCTAGTCTGAACCGTCACAGTGTGTATATATGATATATATATATATAAATCCTGTGTGCTGCACAGTTAGTTTTACATAATCCTCTGAAATGGTTTAAGTGCATAATAGGAAAATTAAACTAAATTAACAGCGGTATATAAACAAAATATTAATAAAAACTGAGAATTCAAAAGATTGCAAGTTCGTGCTAATGACGTTACAAAATGACGGATGAATGCACAGTGCTATTTGTATATTGCTATTTCAGTGTTATTTGTATATTGCTTACCTCAAGGTGACAAGTATCCTCTCTTCAGGACTAACACTTACTCGCATATTTGTTGAGTGGCGTGTAATGTACTGTTGAACCAGTCGCAGTAGACAATCAAAAGTAGATACTGACATGCGAGTGTAGTTGAAGAACTTCTGCGGAAATCTTCGCATGTCTTCAAAAAGCACCAAAAACGTCCCTTTGATCTGACGTTGCGCAGTAAGAGGGTGAACCTAGTAGCAGCGGCGATGTTTGTTCCTCTCCTGCCTACGGCACCATATCACAAAGATTTTTAAAACAAGAAGTTTTAGGAAAGAATAGGGATCCATGTTTTCAATGCAGAACTATAAACCAAGATGACACACGTGTAAACACTCTGGACAGTAATTACTGCTCCCACGGGTAAATACACGAAACTAAAGATTGGGCATCAGGCCCAATTTCGAACGCCCGTGTGGACGAGGCCTAACAGATGAACCCCCGGTCGTACTGCTCACTCCTAGCGATGTACTTGTTGATTTACGTTCAGAGGATGTGGAGCCACACTCTATTAAGAGAGTCACAGAAACTCTTACCCCTAGCATGGTGACAAAGCAACCTTATGAATTCTCAGTACTACTGAGGTCCAACGAAACATTGTGGAACACATAGTAAAAAGTGGTGATATAATTTCTCAGGGAAATTCATCTTATAAGCTGAAGCCTTTCTCTGGGAGAGCTCCTCACCCTACCTTTGAAGTTGACTATGATGCTTGGTGCAAATGTGTTGAATTTTGCCTAAATGACCCAACGATTTCAGAAATTCAAGTTGTGAGAAAAATGATGGAAAGCCTGTCACCCCCAGCATCAAACATTGTCAAATCCTTAGGTTCGAGTGCTTCCCCAAAAGACTATATAAAACTTCTTGATTCTCGATTCTTGAACACCAACCAGAATGGCGGTGAGAAGGCTTCTGACTTCCTACAACGACTGCATACCTGCTTGAACTCTGTTGTGACTAGAGGAGGAATTGCTGCTTCTGATGTAAATAAGCTATTACTCAAGCAATTTTGCCATGGTTGCTGGGATAGCCAACTGATACGTTTCATTCAGCTTGAGCAACTTAAAGATAAGGCTCCATCTTTTGCTGAGCTCTTGCTCCTTCTCCGCACTGAAGAAGATAAACAAGCCAACAAAGCTGCATGAATGAAACAACACTTGGGAATTGTTAACACAAATGCCTTTTCCCACTTGCAAACCATCTGCATGTTCAGTGGATGGATTTGACTTACTATTAGGATCCAGTGCTACTGTTCCTCATGCCATTGAGGACCTCAAGAAACAGATCACTGCACTGCACGCTCAATTGACTCACCTCCAAGTTTATGGCACTGGAAGACAGGTGAAAAAGGAAGAAAGAGGGAATAAGAAGAAACGCCAGAAGGCTAAAGATGAGAGTCACAAGGAAACATCTCAGCAGAACAATGACAAGATTTTAAAACCTAAGCCATGGTATTGTTTTAGGTGCGGTGAGGATGTTCACATCGTTGCTACATGCCGCAGTGACCCCCACATTGGTGGATGCTAAAAGAAAAGTGTTTAAAGAGAGACAACGTGGATGGGAGCTTCACCAAAACACTCTAAATCCATCTGCTTTAAAGTCAGGTTTCGGTTGAGGGACAAACCGAAACCAGGGATGAGATGCGTCCCACCCTTGCAAAGAGAAAGAGAGCTGTGAGTTTAAAGCAGAGAGCTGTCATTGATACCTCATTGCCAAGATGGCTCTTGGGTAGTAAGTGCACAGCTGAGGTAGCTGTAGATGGAGTGAACTGCCGTTGTCTGCTAGATATGGGTTCACAAGTCACCACTATAGCAAATGTCTTTTTATAAGAGTCACTTATCTGAGTGTACTATTAAACCCATCAGTAACCTCCTTGAGGTGGAGGGAGCAAGGATATGTAGAGACCATCATAAAGTTCCCCAAAGACTTTCTTGAAACAGAGCCTGAATTTTCCACCTTAGCTTTGATTGTTCCTGACCTTTGTCTAAATAGTGATGTGCTGCTGCTAATTGGTACAAATACACTTGACCTGTTGTATGAACAGTGCTGTGACATGCCCTTTCATTACTCAAAGTCCCCTTGTTTTGGCTATAAACAGGTCTTAAAGACATTGGAGATCCGAAAGAAACAAGCTTTCAATGGAAGAATTGGTCTGATCAGCCACAGAGGTCGAACTCAGGAGATCATACCAGCTAACCAGAAGGTTTAGTTGAGGGTTCCGTACGTACAAACCTAGTTAAATGGGCATTATTGGAACAACCTTCCTGTTCATCCTTGCCAGGTGGTGTGTTAGTAAAATGCTGCTTGGTGACGTTACCACGATACGGTTCCCATGTGATTCTTAGAAATGAGACTAATCGTGACATTAGTTTACCCATCAGTTGTGTTATAGCAGAGCTATTCACCCCCTGATTGTGTCATGCAAAGCCCCACTTCAGAAGGTGTGGGTGGTGGACGGATTTCTGCTAATTGTTACAAGCAGCAACAAGATTCAGAAAAGAAACCTAAACTGAATTTTGACTTTGGAAGCAAAGAGTTACTTAAGTGTTGAATGGCTTCTCAGATGTATTCTCGCATCATGACCTTGATTTCGGCCATGTGACTAAGGTTCAACATCACATAAAACTCAAGCATGAGACACCATTTAAACACAGATCTTGCCCTATACACCCCCAGGATTTTGAAGCGATCAAAAATCACTTGCAAACTCTTCTAGAGGCTGGCATCATCCGAGAATCCGAATCCCCATTTTCATCTCCAATAGTGGTAGTTAGGAAGAAAAACGGTGATGTGCATCTATGTGTGGATTATCAAAAATTAAATTTACAAACAGTCAAAGATGCCTATGTATTGCCAAATTTAGAGGAATCGTTCTCAGTCCTTGCGAGTTCTAAATGGTTCTCAGTTATGGATTTAAAGTCAGGCTACTATCAGGTTGAAATGAGCAAGGACGACAAACCAAAGACTGCATTTGTGTGCCCCTTTGGTTTCTATGAATTTAATCATCTACCACAAGGTGTCACTAATCCTCCAAGCACCTTCCAAAGGATCATGGAAAAGTGCATGAAAGACATTACAGTTTTTCTCAAATGCTAAAACACAAAAGCCAATCTTCTAAACCAAATGACCAGTTGTCTAAACACATTTACTTAATGTAGCCATCATTTTCCAATACCATAAACACACCACATGAAGACACAATTCACAAAACACAATCCACCGTTCTCATAAATCTAAACACATTTTTCCTGCTAAAACACAAGTTTCAAAAGAACTCTGCTCATATTCTCAAATGAAAGCTCATGTGTTGCAAAATGCTTGCCACAGTCAGCAATATTTGAACACAATGAACACACCTGGCGTCATTCATTACACACAACGACTCAAAATTGAAGACACTTGTTGCTAATGCTGTGACCACATGTATAAAAGCAAGTTCAGAGTGCAGTTTGCTGAAAATTCCAAACAAACACAATGGATGAAGGCAGAGTCAAGGGAAGAGGAATTTGAGTCAGAGGAGGGAGAAGAGCTGGCCATGGAAGAAGAGGAGCAGGCCAACGAGGAAGAGGAGTTCAACTCAGAGGAGGAAGAGGAGCAGGCCAATGAGGAAGAGGAGTTCAAATCAAACGAAGAAGAGGAGCAGGCCAATGAGGAAGAGGAGGAGGCCAACAAGGCAGACGAGAAGGTCCAGCAGGGAGAGGAGAAGGTCCAGGAGGGAGAGCAAGACAACCTCATTACGGACGAGATGCGAGCAACAGCCATTGACCATGTCATTGTCCATGGCATGACAATGGCTGAAGCAGGACTAAGAGTCCGTCCAAACCTGAGTAGGTTCACCGTGGCCGCACGGTGGCCGCAATTCTTGCCATATTTACAGGGGCACAAGAAACCCTCAATGTGGATATGGTTCGTGAGAACAACCTCATCAGACTCCTGGAGATCAGAGACAAAGTCATTGCCGATACTGTCAACTGTGAGAGCATTGATGATGTCAGCTTGGCCACAATACACAGAGTTCTCCGGCGCCAAAAGATGCGGATGAAACCGGTCTATAGGGTTCCCTTTGAGCGCAACTCTGCGCGACACAAAGACTTGCGTTACGAGTTTGTGCAAGTAAGTATACATCCATGTTCACAGTACAGTTAGTGGACATACTGTGTTGCTCAGTGGCCTACATTACTTCTGGACAATACTGTGCTCCCTGACTGACTGTTGTTCTGAACACCTGTGCACTTTCACATTTTCACAGAGAATATTACAGTTGGACGCGATGGCCAGAGCTCATGAATACCTCTTCCTGGATGAGGCTGGCTTCAACCTGCAGAAACGAAGGCAAAGATGCCATAATATCATTGGCCAAAGAGCCATCACTGCGGTTCCTGGCCAACGGAGGGGTAATATTACTCTTTGAGCAGCCATGGGTTCCGAGGGGCTTGTCCACCGGCATGCTTTCCTGGGGTCTTACAACACCCAACGTCTCCTCACCTTCCTAGAGGAGCTAAAAGACATCCTCCTGGACCGCCAACAACACCATCCTGGGCCCGCACATCACATTTATGTGATCATTTGGGACAATGTCCGCTTCCACAGAACAAACCAAATCAGAGAGTGGTTCACCAC
>JBBJLR010135621.1:0-16924 GCA_037577145.1 Brachypetersius gabonensis | reverse complement strand
TGTGTGTGTGTGTGTGTGTGTGTGTGTGTGTGTGTTCGGGGCCGGGGCGGGACACAACCAGTGATGATGATTGGTGTATCTGTAAACACGTGGTGTAACTGAGAACGCGATGATTGGCTTAGGTTTACCAATCAGAGGCAGAGTAGTGCGGGTGCTCACACACAAGCACATGCATGGAATGCAACAAATGATAAATTGTCATTATATGGTAAAATAACTTCTTCTATGGAAGTTCCCCAAGTTTGTGTTGATCCTCAAGGTATCGTGCTGAGTTTGTTCGGTGTTCTTGTGGCACATTAAAAAGTTAAAAGCCAAAGTTAAAAAGTTAATATACAGTACTAATACAGCTACTGGGTCTTGAAAATGGCGTCACATGCAAATGAACATAAATAACAAAAATGTGCCCACAAGTGGGTTGGGAAAACCCACAGAGGGAGGGGGTCTGCAGAGCAGCACGCTGAGAGAAAGAGCAACAAACGGTGATTGTGTAGGAGAGCAAACACCGGATTTACACCATTCTTCTTTGCTGAAATCAGATTTTACAAATACTGTCAGAGTTATAAGGGTTATGAAAGAAATATGATTTGTCTGGCAATGTCAACAGCTGCCACAGCAGCCAATCCATCTTTATCAATGTAACACTAAACTCAAGATTCATAAGGCTCATCATGTCAACCTGTCATGACAATGCTTGCTAGAATAAGCCTTTTTAAAGGTGTATGTGAGAGCCATGTAGCCTTACATACACTAGCCTTAGGCACAGTGTTCTTACATAATGTTGTAGACATTATACTGATAATCCTCAGTAATCCACAAGCTTTAGTCTATTGCTTAGATAATGAGGTGTATTTGCACACCCTGGTCTGCAGTCAGCAAATTGCTCATACATATGCTGTGGTTTTATTGCTGACTTATTAAGTGGGAAGTAAATTGGACTGATAACGGGGCAAGATAAGCGCTCCCTTTCTTGTGTGTGTGCGGAAGTGCGGGAATTAGCGTATAATAAACAGAGGGTATGAATAATATATACTATGTATAAATAACACAATATGGATAATACTATGTAAATCCTATCACTGCTTTGGTTATTGATACCCATGGGAAAATGTGAAGTAGAACGTCATACCACCTCAATAAGTGACCCTTCAACAAACATTGTAGAGGAAGTTAAAAATGAACTGTGCCCCACTGAGCAAATGTGAAATAAGCTAATAATAAAATACTGTATCACATTTAGATGGGTATTAAATGGACTGAAATCCTTTTGATTTTACCATATTTGTTTATATACTGCATATGCTTTTGCCATGGAAGCCCAAAACTTTGGATCCAATTTAAGACTGTTTATGGATCAGACAGGATGCATCATGCGGGTTTGAAAGATTAATATAGGTGTCTGTAGTCATTTATTTACTGAAAATGCATTTATAATTACTACTCAGAAAACAAAATCTAATCGAATTATATACAATTACTTACAATTCATGTGCAACCATATCTTGCTGAAAAACCCAATACAAAGAAACATCCCTATGTACTCAATGCATTAATAACAACATTATTATGGCCAACTTCACTGCTAGCAGTGTTGGGCACGTACCTTTAAAAAAGTAATTAGTTACAGCTAATAGTTACTTCTCACAAATAGTAACTGAGTTACATCATTCGTTAGATTACTCGTTACTAAAAAAAGTATCGCTGTTAGTAATGCTGTTTACTTATAGCGCTGTTATTCCCATCACTGACTGCTAGGAACCAGATATCTTATTTTTTATTAACAGTACAATTAAGAAAATGGACTCAAACCACAGAAATGACTAAGAAGAGGAAAACAACAACCTAAAAGCTAATGTTAGCAAAGTAGCTACATGGCTTTCTAGGCATTTACCCTAGTGTGATTGCTTGTCTCTGGCTTAAAACACTCGTTTGGTGTAATTTTCTGCTGAATGAATACAGAAGTTGCTTTCTTTAGGACTACCAAGGTAAAGGTTAAACTACAGACAGCATGGTTGAATTTAACAATCAGGATTGGTGGACATGCATGTATTTTGATACTGCTCTGTTAGAGAATCCTGCATGTCACCACACATGGTATATTAAACTATAGCTTTAGTTTACATAAGTACCCCTTTAAATAATGCCCCATGTCTTATTTTTCATAGAGACACCCAGTGTGTCACGGTAGACCATGGCACAATGATTGCCAGCAAAGGGAGAAAAAAACACAATAATAAATCGTGCATGTAGGTAAGTTTTATATATTTTTAAAGCAGTTTTATACACAATGTTATGAAAAAGTATTTGACTTGATTTTATTTTATCTGTCACACTCAATAGTTTTAGACCTTCATACTTAATGCAATAAGAAGTAACATGCAACCTATGTATAAAATACAGTTAAAAATGATTATTATTAGGAAAAAAACCTGGTTTATAGCCTCATCTGGCCATGTGTGAAAATATAACTGCTCTCCTTAGTTACTATGTCAAAATACTAACACAGTTTGTTTGATAATTGTTGTCATTCAGGATAGAGACCCATGCAGAACTTGAGAAATACGTGCCCTGTTCAGTCGAAACATCGCTTAAATAGAACCATTCCAACAGCGTGAAGTTAAACAGGCAATAATCCTAAGAAACTTCGGAAGACAGTAAAAAGAAAGAATCTTCTTCCTATTCTTTTTTAAACCTCCAGACACAAATGTATACAAATATGTAAATAAAAACCAAGACATCCCCCCTCCCACTGACACCACACACACTTTTTTCTCTGTATGTCTTGCAGTGTATTAGGGTGTGAAGCTGTGCCTCACTGTCACTGTCACATATGGCGCTTAGGCAACAAGCATATTTATAGAAATCACCAGCCAATCATCAGTTTCATTAACGTTATCAGTTGACCTTAAGGCTTATGAAAACCACAGCAGATGTACTGGGCAAGTGAAAAGGGACCCGGAGGCCTTGATAAAAGGTGTATTTAATAAAACAGTGTTGTTAAGAAGGAAGGACATTTACCCATGCAGGATTATATAATTCACCATGAACTATATAATGTACCGTATGGCTCTCGGTTGCAGACACAGACGCACAACCTCAAATTATCTCCAAGCTCAACCTTATGCTCATATGGCATGGCAAATAAGTGTGTGTGTGTGTGTGTGTGTGTGTGTGTGTGTGTGTGTGTGTGTGTGTGTGTTTGAATGTTCGTTATTGTGTCTGTTCCTGTATGCTGGTGGGTTTTTTTTTCGTCTGCATGTGTAGGGGTCCTCAGAAGGACATTTCCTGTCAACCACATTACTCTCGCTTGCTAGTTCTTCTGGGCCAATTAACAGGGATTAAAAATGTCTTCTGGCACTGGGATCCTGTCTCTGTCCATCATCCTCAGCTGAGCGTGCGTGCTAACAAGCTGCGAGGAGCGTCTGCTCTCCAGTCCCCAGCCTGCCCTAGCACAGCCCAGCACCTTCTCAGCACGTCCCGGCAATTCTTGGATTATCTTGGCTCTTCTCAGGGCCTGCTGTGGCTACCAGAGCTGTGCATCTCCTCTGAATCCAGGGTCTCCACAAGTCACAACTGAGTCTCATCCTTTGCATGGGACCAAATGTGAGTTTGCCAAGGAAGACAACAACAGAAGAGTGCAAAATTGAGTTGTAATGCAATTGTTTCAAGTTTTCAAAAATTCACAGTTTGTCTTTACTCCGACTGTAGTCAATTAGCCAAAGCATGTTTGGTGTCTGATGTTTGCATCCATTAGTTAGGTTAGTCATTGGGGGTAGAAGGCTCATGCTGCTAAACAGAAGTGAGAGACTGTAGTTTGTCAATTACCTTTGTAAAAACTATATTAAAAGTAACAAAAGTACATATAAATTTCTGCTCTCGCTAAAATGGTCTTACCAGTCCAGCCACTGAAGTCCAGTAGCATGCAAACTTCTGCAATAGCATGTACTCCTTCAGGTTGGTAGAGCCTCCCTAGTTCCAGTTAGTGTGCTCAAAACAGCTCTGAAGAGGAAATTGCTCCTGGCAGCCAAATTTTCATCTGCTTTTGAATGGACAGAGATGTGGTCGAAGATGTGGAAAGAGAACATATTGATGAAATTTGAAAGGACTGACGCAAGTATATTAACCTGTGTTAGAATAGCATTCTGGACCCTTCTGTAGAGAGACAGATCAAGGACACCTTGAGCTTGTGGTCACAATTTATAGCTTATACTCCACCAAATAGCAAACTGCAAGTCATCAAGTATGAATGGTCAGTGTAAAATGTCAAATTGTCAATGAGTAAATTGATGAGGATGTACAGTAGTTTCTTCATGATTAGTTAAATATGATGAGATACGATTCACAAACACTCATTAAACAACAACATGGACAGAAGCGTCTCACAGAATGTCTCCCCAAGCACCACTCTCGTACGTCTCGAGGAAAGCAGCGGCTCAATGACTGCACCTTTTGACACATGGTTGAAGCCAATTATTTCATTTGTTATGGAAATGGCAGAATTTTCTCAGCACAGCTGCCTTAACTGCATGCATTTTCTTAACGCAACATTTCCTTCAGCATGACTCAGACTGGCACCATTCAAATACACGACTAGATTCTTCTAGATGTTTTTTTTTCTTTTTTTGGAGGCATCCGGGTTCACCCCTGCACAGACGATGGACCTCACACTTTTTCTCACAGCTAGACGTAATGACAGAAGAAATTTGAGTGATAAAACACCTGACGTCCAAAAGGTGCAAAGGCGTGAGATTTGAAGGAAAAGTTCAGATAAAAGGCTAATCGACACCCCCCACCCCCCACCCCCCCACCAAACATCATTCATTAGCAAGCCAAGTTTGGTGTCTGAAAAGTTCTTTGGTTTTGTATTGTAACTATGTGCTCTTTGACTGTCTAGTTCCTGGTTTCTGGTTTTGTTACACCTGACTTTTGCTTTCCCTTTATGTGAAGGTCCCCTGAGCGCCTCACCTTTCAGGACCAGCCTGCCCCCACTGCTTGTGTAGGTTTTATCTGTATTGTGCCCTGGAGCTTGTGTGTTTGCACTGTGCAGGTCTCTCTCTTCTGGAGACTCGTGTGGCTCCTCCTTATATAGTGTGTGGCCCCTCCTTTGAGATCCATTGGCCATGCCCACTGGCGAACTTGTGATGCCACCACACTGAGCACAAGAGCTCCTGAAGGCTGTATGCTCAGCCCTCTACTGTTCACACTGATGACCCATGATTGTGCAGTGGTGCACAGTTCTAACCTCCATTTTTAACCCTAGACATACCGGAAATGTTGTAATCTTCTGAGTACCAAATTCTTATAGTCAAAACTATCACAATATTTAAAAACATGAAATGCTGATTCCTGTTTACTGCAATGGCATCCACATTTTGAATCTGAACCGACATTGTACAAATCCACGAAATCCTAATCATGTAAACTATAGGCACTGAGCGAAAATACCTTCATAGAAATACACTATATTGCCAAAGGTATCATATGTATATGCACACATATGAAATTAAGTGACATCCCATGCTTAATTTATAGGGTTGCAAAGGGTAGACATCGATCCACCCTTTGCAGATATAACAGCTTCAACTCTTCTGGGCAAGCTCTCCACAAGGGAGTGTGTTTATGGTAGACCATTCTTCCAGAAGCACATTTGTGAGGTCAGACTGTGATGTTGAGTGAGAAGGCCTGGCTCTCAGTCTCCGCTCTAATTCATCCCAAAGGTGTTCTATCCGGGTTGAAGTCAGGACTCCGCGCCAAACTCGCTCATCCATGTCATTACGGTCCTTGCTTTGTGCACTGGTGCACAGTTATGCTGAAGCATTTAGAGATCCTTGCATTGGAACTAAGGGGCCGAGCCCAGCTCCTGAAAAACAACCCCACACCATAATCCCCCCTCCACCAAACTTTATACTCGGCACAATACAGTTCTAGTGGCAACCCCCAAACTCAGATTTGTCCATCAGATTGCCAGATGGAGAGGAACGCCTCCACTGCTCTACAGTCTAGTGGCAGTGTGATTTACAACCACTGCATCCGAGGCTTTGCATTGCACTTTGTGATATATGGCTTGGATGCAGCTGCTCGGCCATGGAAACCTATTTCATGAAGCTCTCTGTGCTGTTCTAATCTAAAGGCCACATGAAGTTTGAAGGTCTGTAGAGATTGACTTGGCAACCTCTGCGCCTCAGCATCCATTGAGCAACATAAACCCAAATGAAAGTTGACATCACCAAACACTGACACCACTTAAACACTGTTTTCAGTTATTATACACAATGTTAAGATCAAACAAAAATGCATTTTGTTTTCTAGTATATTGTAAAAAACAAGCATTATTTGGATTGACAGAAGCATGTGGCACAGAGCAAAAAACTACTTTGGCTTACTCTGTTCATTTTGTTGTGGGGTCACCAATGATCTCACTGGTACTCGGTGCGACACTGGGTGCTTGACAAACTCCAGTGAACAATAAATTTTTGTATGCCTGGTACTTGCAAGGCAGGAGGTGAAAGAGGCGGTGGGGTCGTTTTTGACTCCAGCAGTATTCCCAGGGTTAAGTTTGCTGATGACAGGATGGGTTTGATCAGTTGAAACGATGAGGAGGTATTACAGCTAATAGACTGGTGCAGAACCCGTGGTTGTTTAGTGCAAGCCCCACTCATCATGTGTGTGTGTGAATCCGACCCCTGGTCCTGCATGAACAATTTATGTATCCTTTTAAAGACTTGTGCTTTTCTGATTAATGTTTTCTGTGCGGGGCTTTTCCCTTCTGATCCCAGTATTGGTATGCTTTGCGTCACAGGCTAGTGCTTGATCCTTTTTTCTTGTCCTGTGGCTTTGCTGTTTGTTTTTTGTTTTTCACGCTAAACCCAAATCACAACTAAACTCCTGCATCTGTCCCTTTTTCCTCCACCTGCAACCCGCAAGACAAATATTCACTGAAATCTGTTACCTGAACACTCTTGGAGATTTTCTGATTTCTTCCTCTTTATTTTCAGTGACTTTTGTGAGACTGACTGACGAGGTCACTTTGTACAAACCAGTGTTATGTAAATTATAGACAACGTTAATTATCTGTATAAAAAAATCTAAAGAATCGTTAAAACGTGCCATTAGTTATTTCTGCATGTTTGAGTTTATACAGTGTAAGTATTTATGTTTCTGTTTTGTGGTTCGTTGGTTGAGTGTGTGGGGGCGCATGTGTATGTATATTCTTTTTGTGTTTATGTGGAGATGTGTGTGTGTGTGTGTGTGACAGTTGTGCCCTGGTGCCGTGTTCTGTCTCCTCTGATTCTTGTCTCTAGGAATGTCGCTTTCACCAAACACACATACACACACACACACACACCATCGTTTTCATGAAAACAACAGCGCCCCCTGGAAACAAGGGTAGGGGGCAAGTGCACCCATGTCCTGTGCACATAGACAAACACACACACACAGCTTGTCTCCCGCTTGTTTCAGCTAACTCAAACAGACACAACTGATACCATTTGAAGAGAAAAAACAAGACACTGCAGCTTGAGAGAGAATACAAAACAAAGTGTGTGTGTGGGGGAGTAAGAGACAGAGAGAGAGAGAGAGAGAGGTTACAGTTGCTGAGAAATTTCAAGACAGACAGGAGAGGGGGTAGATACATAAACTCCCACACACTTATATTATTGCCTCAAAGTCCACCGCTCTGCCTCAGGCTCCCCGACGCACCAGCAGACAGGAAGACACTCCAGAAATCTGTAGCAGTGCGGACACTCTGACCCATAAATCATGTCTACTGTACTACTGCTGCAGTTACAACTGTTGATCAGCCGCCAGCAACTGCACACCACTGGAGCATCTGCATGTTTTCTTTTAGAAATGATCTTCTGATACAATACTATTTTTTAACAGCAGATGAAATGTATTTGCAGCAGATTCAATGTTCATTTTAAACGTGTGTCATTTGAAGGGTCAGATTTATCAGATAGCCAATGTAACGCTGCCTGTGCCTAAAACAAATTAAGCAGAGTCTGGCCAGTAACCCTCCCTTTGGACCTTGTTGGCATCTGGCCTCTGTGCTGCATGAAGGCTGGCCGAGAGGGCCACTTGCTCTTTGTCATGGAGAGAGGGGTCTGGAGCCTGCAGTGTAGCTGAACAGAGCCTCTGACATTTAAAGCTCCTGTCACATTACAGCGGCTGCGGCTAGATGGTCGGCTTACTCTCTTTTTTTTCCTTCTCTTGAAATCTAAGTTCAGACAAAATCTTTTTCCAAAATGGCACACCGCCCCTAGCTGCAGCTTATTCATCAGAGAAATGTACTAGGGCATGAATACAGTATGTGTGTGTGTATGTGTGTGTGTGTGTGTGTGTGTGTGTGTTACAGGGAAGAAAGCAGGTGGACTTCAGAGAGATATTCAGAGAGATCGAAAAAACAAAAGAGATGATGTGCACCCCACATAAATTCATAGCCGGTTTAATCATGCCTCTGTGAACCCTTCCGGCATGCCTTTGTTTCAATCTCAGGTCCTTTTTTAAAGCCTGTAAGGTCTCAGATTGTTTTGGGCTTTTGAGACCCAGCATGCAGGCACTTTCCCGAGGGCCCACTGAGTCTCACTGAACCGCTTCCTGCTACCAAAGGCTGGGGAGGCTGCTGTGACTATTAAGACAGTGGCATACTGTCTTACTAATGGGTGTGTGGTGGAAAATAAGTGCATTAACTGCATTATAAGTGGAGTTTCCACTAGAGATGGAAAGGACATGTCCCCATTCCAAAAAAAGTTACAATGGCTGACTTAAAAGTTACCTAAAAGAGGTAACTAGGTAATTAGAGGTGATCTACTCTTGCTACAAAGTTGTCTGACTGGTATAGGATTGAGGCTTGGTATGCTAATAAGTCCTGAAAGATGTGTCCCATCACAGAGTGATGTTTTGTTGAGATGAATTATATTTGTTCGCAATATTCAAAGCTAGATCAGGTGAAGTAAGACCACAACTAACCTCAGTACTGTTAACTTTCTTTACCATTTCTTGTTGCCAAAATGCATATAGGTCAGCATCACACTCAATAAAAGTATTATGACTTCCTAGTTCCCCTTAATTCTGAAACTACATACACTTGCATGTTAAAGGGTCTTGCTGAAGAAGGTCAAAATAACTTATATCAGCGAATATACTTGAATCGTTGCTTTATTGTAATGAAGATTAGTGTATGGTCAACAAAAGGCCATATGATCACCCAGACCATTTTCTTCACATTTGGTCTCCATCACTGACCACACTTTACTTTCCTAAAAATAAAATAGTCCTGGAACCTGTCACTGTGATGTTTGTCTGCTTACCAACTCACCAAATGAGGAGCCTAACTGGTCAGGACAAGCATGTCACAACTCGGGTGACAGGTCCAAAGGGTCAGAGTAAAAAGTTATGTAGTTTGCAAACTTGGTATGGAGCGTACTGCGTAGTGCAATTTCATTTCAGTAGATCCCATCCCTGAATGACATGGTTCACTGTCCCTCTTCTGGACTGTAAGTAGAAGCAAAAGGCTTTGGCTTCATCTGACCCATTCAAGTGGTTGAATCATGGTACTGGAAGCGTTCTTATGGTTAATAACCCTGGTGAGCCATTTATGAGTCATCTGAGAGAATGGAGAAGAGGACCAGAAGGACCGATCTACTTCCTGTGGACCTTTCGTGGCAGCCAGCTAAAGAACTTTCTGCACAACTTCTTGCTCTTCATTTTGGCCTTGGCCTTTGGCTCAGGTTGGATGCTGGGCAGCGAGGACACCTCATCCTGATTCTGGGAGGTGAGGAAGGAGAGGACGATGGGGTTTTCTGGGCCTTGTATTTCTCGCACTGGGGAATCCAGAAATTCTAAGACTTCCCTGAACCGCCGCTCCTGCTTTCTAAAGTCGTACTCCACACTAGGGAAGAGAGAGAAACTGAGCAAGTGAATGGGCTTTTCTGCATTGTAAAGCAGTAGTCTTGTTAAAAACAATTTACACAACGAAGACGTGTTTGATTTGAGCATTCTGGATCTATGATAATGTAGCTAACAAATGGCATAAGCTTATACTCCACTAATCCACAGTGAGTGGCTAAACTAAATGATTCAATAATTTCCCTTAGTTAGTGTTGGACCACAGAGACATTCTTGCAAGGGAACCTTTATGCAAAATTAAGTGGACAGTGTGTTGGGAAAGTATGTCAGATTGTGAGGTGTCCCTCACCTGTAAATGATGCATGCTGTCTCCTGGCAGGTGGAGCAGTCACTGAGGTCCTGGCCAGTCCGGAAGACTCGGCGTCTATTAAGAAAAGCAACAGGTGGCGGCAGGGAGAAGAATGAAGCAAATACTGTTGTGCCTTCAGTCCCTCAATCACCTTTCTAATAGGCTTTAAAGGCCAATTAAAAAGTGCTGGACTCTCTCATAGAGCTGACAACTGCATTATAAGAGGAAAACGCATTTGACAAGCTATTCTATAAGCTGCTCTGCTCCTGATATTGCTTGCGATCACTTTAACACTCTTAGTACTCTGCGCACACTTCTGTGTAATGCGTTTGCCAAATTCTATCTCTCTCAATCTCTCTCTCTCTTTCTGGCTCATTTCTGGTCCCCACTCTTTGTCTCTTTCTCTTCCTCTCAATCTCCCTTTCAATCTCTTTCACTGCTCCTTTCTCATTGTTACACTCGTTCTCACCCTTTGCTGAACGCATGGCTCATCTCCAGGTCCTGGATGATATTGAGCAAGTTTGCAATCCTCTCCTGGTTGGCTTGCAGATTTGCCTCCACTTTCTCTAGCCTCTTCTGAGGGTCCTGATTTCCATCACATTCCAGAGATGTGGGCAGCAGCAGGGCTAAAGATTGAGGGTGGTTGTGTGCAGGAGCACACTGACTCTTTGGGATATGTCCACTAATGGGTAACACAACACTGGCCTGTGAATCAATCTCTAACTCTGGCTGTGATTCAGTGTCTCTGAGGGTGTGTACATTCTGTGTTTGTGATCCAGAAAGAGCATAAGGAGAAGGCAGGTGTTGACTTGGCTTGGAATTTGCATTTATGCCTCTGTTTCTGGTGACCTCGATTAATAATTCAAATGCTGGATGGAGTGGAGCTGCACGGGAAGGTTTGGGCGGCCTGCAAGTGCGTGGGCAGAAAGTAGGTACGAATTTCTGGTGTGTTCCTTGTGATTCAGAGTTTACAGGGGATTTGTGGCTAGCATTGATATCTGCCCCTTTATCTTCTAGGAATTTGCATCTTTTTTTCAGATCCACCAGTGGCTCAGCTGTTACTTTGGCCAAGCTTGTAGTTATCAGCGATGTTTCACCAGTTCTGTTTTCCAGATTCTCTGTGATAGACATCACATTAGTCTCTTGCACAGCCACTCCTAGGCCATCATGGCTTGCTTTAAGCTGTTCCATACTGTTTGAATGCAGTTCCACAAATGCATGAGTAGTGTTAGCTGTGTTGGACTGGGTTAAAAGGCTCATTGTTGTGACAGGACATGGGTCAGGAGCAGCATCAGAATGGCTGGTTGAGTAAGAGGTGTGGGACAGTTTACAGTGCAAACCACTTTGGTTCTTGAATATGCTATGAGGTTTTGATAGCATGTCTACATCCAGGAGAGTGCAGTGGGGTGATACAGGCGAGTCAGAAGGCGCAGCAGCACTGAAAGGCTTGGAGTGTGTGGTTGTTTGTGGATTTGTGCAATGTGATGTTTGCGTGCCCAAGCATGTGTCACTAGTCATGGAGTGTGTTTGAGTATATGTGGAGATGCTACACGCTCTGGAGTAATTAGAATTTGAGGTGTCTGAGGACTTAGGGTCCGTGCTAAAATGGATTTGTGACAAGCTCTGAGGTTTAGTGCTGGGATTCGCAACTGAGATGGAAGATCTTGGGTGTGTGTTTTGCCTGGCCTCTAATCCATTTAGGAGTTTGACATCTGTATTAGGGTGTGAAGTGCTCAAAGGTTTGAAAACTGCACTCAAATGACCCTGAGCTAAGTTTTGATCCTCGGTGAGTGAATGCAGGGTGGTTGAAGGCTCAGAATGCGTGTCAGTGTGGTTTGATTGAGAAGTGAGGGAAATGCCTTTGGGATGTATGTTACTATGAATCTGGGATGTGGTCTTTGGCGTAATGGGCTGGACCTTGTCTGCTGTGGTTATCAATTTGCAAGTTTTGGGTTTGGTGGATTTTTCAAGTGTGTCAGCCAGAATGGAATTCATGTCTGATTGTCTGTGTAGCTGTACAAAGGTTAGAGGTTTAGAGTAAGTATATGTAGGTTTGGTGCTGGCTGGATTAGGATGTGTGCCGTTACAGTGTAGCATGTATGGCACTTTGGTGTGTGTATTTGTGTCACTTGGCACATATGTTTCAGCTTGAGTCGACACTATGCTGTGTTTGTGCGAGTTCGTGGGCAAGGTTAGCATGGGGGCTCTGGGTGCATGGGCTGTGTGTGACACTGAAGTAGGTTTTTGTAAAGTAGAACAGAGGGCTGTGTGTGTATGTGTACCCACCTCCCGAATCACACTCACTGCAACTGTGTGTGTATTTGGAGATGATGTGTAAGTGGCATGAGTGACTGACGTGTCCATATTTGAATGTGGAAAGGGAGCACCCATGAATTTTCCGGTTGATGGATGTCTGCCAAGTTTAAACACCTCAGTCTCCTGTGTAGATGATAATGGCTGGTCATTATTAATGTGTATATTTGGATAAGGTGGAGGTATCATTGCTGCAACCCCTTTGTCCAATTGCATAGATTTGTAGGTAGTGTACTTCTCCATCTGCATGTTTAGGGGCGAAAGTGAACCTCCCGAGTCCTTCCCATGGTAGAAAGCATTCGCTGGGCTGGAACTAAGGCTATCAGATCCAGCAGATGTGGTTGATGTGGCACCCTGGGTGGTGGTGTAAAGAACTGCAGCCACTGGGTTTTGCCTCCCTCCACAAGTGCTGCAGATTCTCAGCGGAAGTCTATGTGGCGGGGAACATGGAGGAACTCTCCTCTTCCCAAAGTGCACTGTATTTTCAATCCCTTGAGTTGGCTCCTCTCCCTCGCTGATGTCACTGCTGATCCCGCCAATTGCCTCAGAGTCAACCACGCTTCCATTGGCAAAGCGGATGTCCTTCCTCCCTTTTACCCTGCTGTTGGCCATGCCCCCTTGCAAGTGAGGGTTGGTTTTGATTGTCCGAGTCTGGCAATGAACCTCACTTTTGACACCTTTAACAGCATCCTCAGGTACATCACCATCCAGACCTTGAAACGTTACACCTTTCTTTGTTTTTGCCTCAAGACTCCTCTGTTTAACGAAAATGCTCCTTTTCTGTCCCTTCTTGTCACCCTCCTCTGTGCCCACATCATTAGGGATGTGCCCATTGGGTGGGATGCTCTCCTTCTTCTCTGACTTGATGGCAACTGTGTCTGTCTGCTGGGCCTCAGACTGCAAATGGCAGCTCCTTGAAGGAGGCCTGTGAAATATGATTAAAATACCATGTAAGTATATTGCTTTATTCTGGTATCAATATTATAATGAACAGCACTACAGTGAAAACAAATTCACATTTTAAGTACAACTGTATCATATTTAATAAATTACAATGTGGTTTTCTTCCACGGTACCATTACAAACAAGTACCTTTTATGTTTTGGTTGATTAATTTGGGGCAAGAAGAGATTTGTGTCAATTTCTCTGCTACAAAAACTATATCATGCAGTTCTTACCTTATAGCAGGTGAAGTCTGCACGCCAACGTTACACTGATGGGTCCATGTCAGAGCCCTCCAGCCACGGACCCCCACCAGACCTGGCACTCCCAGAACAGGCACTGGAGTGGTCAGGTCTGCCGCTCGTCGACCCATCCCGACGGCGACCGGCTCAGTTCAACAACACAGCAGTTATTAGGGCATTTGGCCACACACTGTTTGTATCTGAGGGCAAAAGGACAAGGTTACTTTTAAGGATGGCATTTGACTGGGTGAGCGTGAAGGAAAATAATTAGACAAGCACAGTTGGTTTAGGACATGGCAACAGCTCAAGCGTGTGAATCAACAGCTTGGTCTGTGCTGCACGAAGCCATTTGTTTGAATACTGATCAGGAATGTTCTCTCCATAATGAAAAATCAGCATAGCTTAATAATCAAATGAGGTTTTATCAGAATTGGTCTCAGATATGGATTTTACTATATATGCAATAGAGTCACTTGACAAAACGGAAAAATGCAAAATGGAACATAATCGGCTTTTGTGACGATTAGGTCCTTTACATTAAGTGTCTCTAATCAATGTGTAGTTACACATTAATAATGTATGCATTGGCATTTGCTGGATATATTGATGTTATGCAGATGGGTTCCAACAGTACAGCTTATGTAATTACTTTAGGTTTTGTTTATATAATTACAAGTAATCTAAGTAAGAACTGATTTTGATAAACATTTGTCTTGTAACTCAGCTGCAACAGTCAATACATCAACTGGAGCTACACTTTTATACTACATAATTATTATAGACGACTAATATGAAGTATGACTGGGGACTGTATATTACACAATGAATATAATCTCAATAGCAGATAGGTGTCTATGTAGGTGACACTGTAGTGCACTGTTCTTTGCTTGGTGGGTTAATCTAGCTAACATTGAGTAAGTCCATCGCATTATTGCTGTGCCAATATAACACTGACATTTACAAAAGAACTGACTCATTACTTATGACTGCCATGCATGAGGAAACCTTCCCATGTAGGAAATGCATAGCAGAGTCAATGGACCCCCAAATCAGGAAAAGGCTTAAGCCAAGGTCTAGAGGAGCAGAATAAAAACATGAAATGTGAAACAAGTTGCTTTTGCCTTTACCGTTAATGCTCTGTTAATGCTGTCTCTCAGCCAGTAACCTGATGACAGAACGCCTGAACTGCACAGCACACACTCCATTGATTTGGATGAATCAGAGAAGCGAGTGAGAGAGCAATACAATGAAAGACAGAAGCGGCAAGGGAGAGAGAGAGCTATAAAGGTGACTGATTTTGGGTGAGGAAATGCAAGGGTGCTAAACTCTACAAGCTGATGCATATAAATGTCAGTTCTCCAGCAATTGCACTTCTTATCACCAGGGTTTGGATGGATAACTCTGTTTACACTGCATGTCAGTTTAACGGCATGCAAATAATCAGGAGAAAAGCGCTAGATACTGTGCTTGGCTCCGCATCCACTGCTGCTACCTGGCCCAATGCCTGACCACATCCCCCCATTTAGCTCACCTTAGGCAGGTTGATAATTTATGCATTAAAGCTAACGACTTCATTAAGTCCCGACAAAAGGGGGGAGATTAATCAGTGACTGACGGGACATTTACTGACGCATGACTCAAAGCAGGAGCTGTGTTTTTTTTTATGTGGAGAAGGAGACAGAGAGAGAGACATAGAGAGAGAGTGCGAGTCTTTACAATAGGAGCTAGCGGGAATAAACCATACATTTACCCCTTAAACTGATTTTCTAGTATAAATTACTATACTAGAATATACCATGCATACCATGCAACTATAATATACCATGCATTATTCAGTAACCATCACCCACTATGAATTATTCAGTAACCACTATAAAGTTACTACAATTAGGACCCATATGTGGACCTTCACAAATTTTCTGACAAGTACATACCTTTTTGCGTTCACAGTAATTACTTTGTAATTAGTAATAACTACTGGATAACATACCTTCAGATTAATAGCATAGTGTAGAAGGGGTTAAACACTATAGCTGCAGTGGGACTGCATGAAAGGCCTCATTACATTTACTTACTTTCAGCAATACACACCCACCCCCCTTCCCCCTATTCCCTGAGCGCCCGTCCAGCAGCTATGCGTAAACACCGCACAGGATTGGCCTGTCACTTGTGCCCTCAGGTGCTGCTCTTTTGATGTCATGTCGTAGATGTCAGGTTGACCCCTGTGGACTCTGAACACCAGCGGGCTGCGGTCACCAAAAAATACGACAACAGCTCCAATCACAATCTGGGAGACTCATGAGTGCACCCATGAGTGACAGGACCGAAATTAGCATACATGATCTGGCAGAGATAGGACAACCCAAGCCAGAAACTCCAAATCAGAAACAGCATGCATGATCTTTTACAAAGACAAGACCAGCTTAGACCAACTTTGCACCAAAATGAGACTTCCAACCGAATAGTAATTTTCCATAACTTACCCCTATGTATTAAAGCTGAAACTCCAGAGCATCTTCCAGCCCTTGCTGCTCTTCCTGCAAAATCCCTGAAGATGCAGCTGCTCTCCTTCAGGTCCTTTAGGTGAGGAAAGTGAAGTGGCTCCTTATTTGAAATGACTCACGTCTGCACATGAGCTTCAAACAAAACACCTGTCCTCTCTTATAAGCCTGACACAAGCGGGGAGCGGCCATGCTCATAGAGACGGACGGCTGAATGCTGTCCTCCACTCTCCTCCCCTTCTCTGTCCTCCCTTGTTCTGTCCTCGCTTTTGCTCTCCTCTCCTCTCTTCTCTTCTGTTCTGTGTGTGCTCCTTGTTTGTTTTGGTTTGCTCCCACCTTCACATGCTGAAGCAGCAAGAGGCATTGATCTGCATTCTCTGCCTTGCACATTCACTCTCTCTCCTTCTCTCTCTCTCATTTAGTCCCCCCTCTCTCTCGTTTCCTTCCCTCCGTCCTGTCCTCTCTCATTCCCTGAATTTAGGATGCCTGTGACCCAGCACTTGATTTGTATGTTTGAAAGCGGGGCGAGTGAGAAAGAGAAAGAGAGAGAGAGAGATAAAGAGAGAGAAGCATGGTGGGAGGGGGAGAGAGAAAGAGAGAGAGGGAGAAAGGGAGGGAGGGAGGGAGGGAGGGAGAGAGAGAGAGAGAGAGAGAAGAGAGAGAGAGAGAGAGAGAGAGAGAGAGAGAGAGAAAAGAGAGAGAGAGAGAGAGAGAGAGAGAGAGAGAGAGAG
>JBBJLR010135613.1:0-16925 GCA_037577145.1 Brachypetersius gabonensis | reverse complement strand
GTGTGTGTGTGTGTGTGTGTGTGTGTGTGTGTGTGTGTGTGTGTGTGTGTGTGTGTGTGTGTGTGTGTGCGCGCGCTTATCTCCCAGAAATGAAAATAAATGGATTTTGGGCCTCAGAGACTGGGAGTTGTAGTTATTTGGTTAAATGGTGTATGATATAAATAAAACAATAGAGAAGCAGAAGGTATGGTTTACACACCACCTGCCATCTCTCCACAGCTCTTTCTATATTTTTCTATCCATTTAAAATGTTCTTACTTGAGATGAAAGTCAGTATAACTGTATTCAGCATGTAATGGGAAAAACTAATTATAATTATTTAGATGATAATATTAACAACAACAACAATACTAGTACTACCACTACTTCTACTACCAATGACCACAACAACAACATTATTATTATTATTATTATTATTATTATTATTATTATTATTATTATTTTCTCATCTTATCTTACTTATGTTTGTTTTTTCCCTCAGATAATTTCCTTCGTTGACTCTTGACCCTGAACTTTCTGCACTATATACTACTTTACTTAGAGTGAACAGTTTACTGTCAAATTCAAATCAATTTGTAACAACTTGAAACTAATTTGATAATTTATTTACAAACAGAGGAGAAAGTTTCATGATTTTTAGAATGTGCTGCAACTGCCTGGACCTTGAAAAATTCAGTGCATCAATATGAAACTGTTTGTTCACAGCATTTTGCCAGAGGACTGATACATTTCTCAGAGGCTCAGACACACAGCTACAAAGCGATATTTCACAAGTGTGGAGAGCAAACAGAGCAGGCCTCTGAAACAAGTGTGTGTGTGTGTGTGTGTGTGTGTGTGTGTGTGTGTGTGTGTGTCTGAGCTGGGAACTGAGAGATGACGAGTGAAATATGTGCATTTAAGGCTTTCCACAAGATTCTGGAGTTTCTGTGTGAATTTGTGTCCATTCATTCTGTAGCATTTATGATGTCAGACACTGATGTTGGAGAGAAGGTCTGGATCACAATCTCCGTTCCAGTTCATCCCAAAGGTGCTGGATGGGGTTGTGCACTGGGACACAGTCTTGCTGGAATAGAAAACGTTTATCCCCAAACTGGGTCTACAGAGTTGGAACCAAAATGTCTTGGTCTGCTGGAGCATTAAGATTGACCTTCACTGGAAGTAACAGGTCTAGCCCAAACCCTCAAAAACAAGGGTGTCCCAATAATTTTGTCCATATAGTGTACATAAATACACACACATATACACAGTATACTGTCAATGGAAATAGGATTCTTAACTACAAAGTTTTTCTCGTTTAGAACAGATTAAAATTTGATAAAATTTTTTGATTGGAAGGTAAAAAAAGGAAGTTTCTGACTCTCACAGTTCTGCACATTTAACTTCCACATCCTGTGATGTGGGCTAGGATTGTCCTTCCATCCGTTACATGGATAGCTAAACTTGATAGCTAAAACATATCTGATCTAAAAACAACCTTTAAATTATATATTTAATCATTATATTTCTGTGAACATTTCTTCTGACAATAGGATGCATAATACTTGAATAATGAAAAAAATAACAAAAACAACTACTACATTTACGACTTTCAAAATCGTTTAAATGTGTAATTGTTTTGAAGGAAATTATTTTTTAAAATTATTTTTATTCATTGATATTCAGTGCTGCTTTTTGGGTAGATTCATAGCTCATACAAAGCGTTGCTCACTCGAAAGGCTCAATGAGAGCCTAACAAGAACTTAATATAGTATAAACTATAATAGTATAGTTTTCACTGTGCTGTGATTAAAATGGCATGTATATAATATAATTTTTACCTATCCAGTGGCCTAGTGGTTAGGGCTTTGCCCCTGCAATCAGAAGGTTGTGGGTTTGAATCCCAGGACTGCTAGAGGTTCACTTGAGCAATGTACCATCCACACATTGCTCCCCGGCGCCCCCTGCTGGTGGCAGCCCCCTGCTTCACTTGGTGAATGGGTTAAATACTGAGAAAGAATTTCACACTGTGCTGTGGTTCATGTGTGACTAAGCAAAACAGACTAGACAGGAGTTTCTCATTTCTCTAAGCGTTCTGATTCTTTATTGATTTTTGGTTTCATGAGCAGCTGTGAGGATCCTGGACAGATGTACTGGGTCACTTCTTTCTCCAAATGACAGGTTTTATGCAGCAATAATACATGAAAACACACGAAGTGTAGGTTCAGTCCATTCAATACAGAGGGTTTTTCTCATTAACAAATGATGAAAATGTATGTAATAATGTATAATCACGTAGGTTGACGGAGGGTTGGGGGTTGACGGGGGGTTGGGGGTTGACAGGGGGTGGGGGGTTGAGGGGTTGCATTCTAGTGGACCATTTTTAAGAAACATCCTAAGAATTGGTGAACATAACAGCATGAGGACATTTCTTGAAACAATGTCCTTGAAAACATCTGTGGAACAAAACAACGTCTCGTCAACGTCGTTTAAAGCATTCTGATGCTTGTTCGCTGGACTTCGAATGTACAATTCCTAGGCTACACCTTAAACATATATATGAGAAAAGAAATATTACATGAAATAATTTGATGCATTATTATACTAAAGATATATTTTCCTGTTTCCCTTTTTTAACTGGGAAAACTAACAAAACTGTGCTTTTTAACAAGAAAAACAAAATCATTCTTTTAATTAAACATCAGTAGAACAAAACAGTTGTGCCAGGTTAAGAAATGTCCCAATGCAAATTATTCGAACGGGAAGTTGGATCAATAAGGTTACCACCATCCACCCATGGTTTAAGACTGGGGATGATCTTTAAATTAAGTCATAAAGTCTATGATCGTTTCCGTCTGCCCTCCAAGTTTCTGAAATTGACTGGCCGAAGTTTCATCTCTGCAAACGGAATTGAATATTCATGGCTTTTCCAGTGGAACCAGTTGATGCCCTGTATAAATTTAAAAAGTACACGTTTAAAGCAAAAAATTGGTAATTTGTTTTACAAATATTGTTTTATAAATAATAACACAATCTAACAGACTCTCACCTTGCTGTGGCTGTTATCCCCATATCGTCCCATGAGATTAACACGATGGCAGTTTTTGTACCAGAAAGCTCCTTTATAGGACAGCGCACAGTTTGTAACGGCGATGTCATTGTCATTGTCGAAGGTGGAGAAGGGTCTGTTCTGATGGTAGGTCATAGAGTCACCTTGGAAAGAGATAAAAGAAGAGAAGAGAGGAGAAGAGAAGAGAAGAGAAGAGATGACAAGAGAGAAGAGAAGAGAAGAGAGGAGAGGAGAAGACAAGAGATGAGGGGAGTAGAGAAGAGAAGCAATAAGAAGATATGAGAAGACAAGAAAGAAGAGAGGATTAGAGAAGAGAGGAAAAGAGAGAAGAAAATAGAAGAGAAGAGAGGAAAAGAGAGAAGAAAAGAGAAGAGAATGGAAGTGAAGAGAAGAAAAGAGAAAAGAATGGAAGTGAAGACAAGAAAAGAGAAGAGAATGGACGAGAAGAGAAGAGATAAGAGGAGACAAAAAAAAGAAGAGGAGACAAAAGAAGAGAAGAGAAGCAAAAAGAAGATATGAGAAGAAAAGGAAAGGAAAGGGAAGGGAAGGGAAGGGAAGGGAAGGGAAGAGATAAGAAGAGGAGACAAAAGAAGAGAAGAGAAGAGAAGAGAAGAGAAGAGAAGAAAAGAGATTTTAAATAGGGATGTGATCCAATCCTAGGTACTGGTCCAATACAAGCCAAAATTACTGGATCAGATATTGGAAAAACTGTCTCATAAATGCTTAACTAAGCTTTGAGCAACATGCATTAAGAGTGATACACAGATTAGCAGCAAGGCTTCCTGCTCCCTACACACTACACTCTGTAGAAATTACGATACAGGCTCTTGCACACAAACAGTGTTTAACGAAGAGCCACTGGAGATTCAGCCTTGTGAGCAGAATCGTCTGGGCTATGACAGTCTTGACGTTTCCAGTTTTGGAGTGAGGGATTTGGCGTTCCCCCAGTACTCTTACCTTCACCATTTTAGACTGTTAAACGTGTTTTTACCCTAATTTTTGTCATATTTTCTGTCACAGCTCAGTGTACATTTATGTCCTTTTCCTTTTTTGTGGCTTAGTTGTGTTTTTATGATTTTACTGCTGTATTAGGATCTGGAAGTGACTGAGGCTAAGTTGTGTTTTGAGTAACACCAAAACTTGGCTTCCATTGCTGTCAAAGGAACGGATCTGTGTCGTAACTTGAGGACCCCCCGTACTTAGTTGTTTAAAGAAGGGGAAAAGGCAATATTGCGTTGGTATTGCTATTGGCAGATACTCAGTATATGAGAATCAGACATAAAAAGTAGGGCATTAACACAAAAGTCAACTACAGAGGCACGAGTCGACACCCCGAGAGAAGTCGACTAGTCGCGTGTTTTTTCCCCCTCTCTGCCCTCACTTGTGTATGCAATGCACATGTTCCTTGGTTTAACCAATTATTATAAGTCCATTCATAAAAGGGGCGGTACCGTTGGTGTGAGGGGAATCTAAACACGAGACCACAACAAGATGAGAAACACGGCAACAGAGAAGACAGACACACACCACATGTGTGGAGGTCCTTCACTCTAGACACACAAACAGCACGGAGACCTGCAGAACCTGCAAGTCGGTGTTAAAGTACAGTAACAGAACCGGCGCTCTGCATCTGAAACGCTAGCTAACATGGCTAACGCTAGCACTGCAGGGAGTCGTCCTGCCGCGGCTTCAACTGTTCCCACTCAGTTCTACACTTACGTTTACCAGAAAATTCAAGGCATCAGCCTTTGCTTTGTTTTGTTTAATTGTGGTGTTGACTGTTAACGTTACAGAGAACTTTAATAAAAGTTGCTCAGTGTTGGACGCCTGTGTTCCTCCGCTGAGTGTGTGATGATGTCATCAAGCGACTAGACAACTCTACTTCGGCTTTGCTGACCGACTATAAAATTGACTAATTTTGTAACATAAATATTAACATAAATTCAGTTACATTTCCATATAAAAAATAACTTTTTTGGTTCTGTGGAGAGAAACACAAAGAAAGGTGTCTTGGGACGGTGAAACACCGCTGTACTCAGAGACGAGAGGTTTGAAAGTAGCCAATCTGAGAACGTTATTCATTTCTCCTTGCTGCTGATTGGCTGCTACCCTTTGACGCAGGGGCAGTCCAGAATTTCCCCAGTGGAGAGTCTGGAGTGTTCTCGTGTTTATTGTTTTGTTCTTCTTACAGCCCTGCATTTTTATTACAGTACATAAATGAATTTATTATACCAAAGAAAACAGTCCAGTCCAGTCTATACAGGGGTAACATCAGTATTTACAGGAGTTCAGTGTAAACTGTACAGTACGGATACGGGTTTTTCTTTACACTTTCTTTAAATGTAATGTATTGGAGTATAAAATGAAATTAAAGTGTTTTGGGAGCATATTTGGGGGCATATTTAGAGTTTACACATTTTTAGAGGCAGCTGGTAGCCTAGTGGTTAAGGCATTCACCCTGTGATCAGAAAGTCCAGGTTGGATCCCCAAGGCCGCTAGGCACCTCTGAGGTACCCTGAGCAATGTACCGTCCCCATGCACAGTTCCCCGGGCGCCGTGTTCGTAGCTGCCCCCTGCTTCACTTGGTGAATGGGTTAAATGCAGAGGTTGAATTTTGTGCTGTTCACGTATGACAGAATTTTCACTTTAGGCATTCTTTACCGAATCACAATAATGTGGTTTTTCACTTTTGGAACATCCCTGCGAAAAGCGGTGGTTGACTGTATAACTGGAAAATGTTTTAGAAATGAGACAGAAGCTGTCATGCCTACCTGCTGTGCCACTATATGCACCAATCTGGATCTTGTACCGGCTTCGGGGATCCCCAACGTAGAATTTGTCATATTGCGCATAAGCTGATTCCTGGCCATCCCTCAAGTCCACTCGGAGCTCATACTGGCCGGATGCTGTGATTTTGTGTAGGTTGTTAAGTCCTTGAAAAACAAAACCAAGTTAATCTTCTGAATATTTAAAACAGATTTTCCCAGCTGCAGTTGCAGCAGACTGCCAAGAAAAAGGCGCCTTCATGGTGAGAGAAAATAACTAGCTACTTTTTCATCATGGTCATGAATTGAAATTTACAGATTATGATCATTTGTTAATATGTTTATCCTTAACCAGGTCAATTGTTGTGCTTCAGCCTATCCCAAGAGTCAAATCTAACAACATTTTTGACAAATCTTAGCTACTTTCTGTACAACTTTGTTGTCAATATTGCCTGCAGATCAATCTGAGACCCATCTGCTCTGATCAATCCTTACCTTTCTTGGCTGATCTCATCCACTCACCAAACAAGTTGTATTACAAGCAAAAGAATTCATTATATTTTTAAGCAAAGTAAAAAAGAAATCCCTCTCAGGTATAGAATGCAGATCTTTCTTTTAGAAGCCACACACAAGCACCTACCAAACCTCTCCTTTCGTTATTCTTTTCATTCTGATTCTGAGAACCCCAATGTGGCGTGACGTGATGCTGTCATTTATTTGCAAATTAGCGTGTGTCGTCATTTAGCAACATCTAATGCAGGGGTCAACAACCTTTTCTAAAATTTATATTTATTACAATACCATTTATACTTACCAAGCCAGAACTCATCGTTCACATCACCAAACCCACTGGTGTAATTTTTCCAGTTCCGGTAGAAGTCAACTTTTCCATTTTGACGTCTCAGGAATACCTACAAAAGATGAAGGACACACTGACATGTACAGAAACCACAAAATTCAGATAACATTGCTCAGCTTGTGAACTTGCTCATGTTACTGGCCCATCGAGGACTGCAAAAATCAGTTTTGACGTTCAGATCAAATCTGACACACTATTCACTATTCACTATCAGTCATAAATATTGACTCACCACCCAGCCTCCTCCATCAGAGGTCATGTCACAGTAGACCGGCACTGGCAGGTTCTCGTCTCCACCAGGGTGGATGATGTATGGACCAGAGGTGACCTCACCATTCAGTAGAGTTTGTGAGCAGTCCTTGGGATTCTTGTAGAGCATGCCAACTATTGGGAAAGAAATATAAATATTCATTTAAAAGGTAGTTTGCTATTTTCTAAGCTTAATCACACTGGGTACGAAATGTTTATGAATAGTTTCATTGCAATTTTTGATGTTTCTTTCGCGATAAAATAAATTCTATGTATATTTTTCATTATCGTTGTAATACTACTATTTTCATATTCGTGTCACTGTTGGCAACCCTGTTATCTACATGTGCAACAAACAAACAAACAACATATTAATATGCAAAAAGTTACAAGTATAACAAGAGAACGTCAGCCGAGCCGCCAAGTTTAGTTTTTTCTAAAAAAAGAAGTAACTAAACCCTTGAAGCTACATGAAAATAAATGTTACCACCGAAATCAGCGCAGAGATTGTAGAAGAAACACTACAGAATGGTATGAAACAAATTTTTGTTGTCTGGTGTAATGTAGAGGTAACCCTGTAGAGCCTGCCAGGTAAGTTCTAAACAGCCTTTTAACAAACAGCATGCTTCATTTTAAATGAACTGGCTTCATCTTATTAAATTCCATAATTTACTGAAAGACCTCTGAGAAGGAAACGCATTGTTACACCAGTAGACGCTTCCCCATTTCACTTCCAGTAATATCAATTCATATATTAATTTCAGGTTTTAAAATTAATGCCATTATGTTATGATTTTTACAATGGCTAACCTGATGCAAACCCAATCACAGGCACTGTTCAACCACTGGTCACTTTATTCACTTTCACTTTTGACTTATGGTCTGACTGGGAAAAAAATCAATTACAGCAATAACTGATGTCTGTCAGATGCTGTCTGTGTTTTTGTGTTACTTGTGCTTGTTTTGATTCCAAGTCATGCTCCTGGGGTCCGTTCTACGTACGTCGCTTGATACAGCCGAGATGAATTGACACATCTAAGATGAGATCATCGTGCTAGTTACAATGCGGCTAATTTGGTTCTTCGAGCCCCCCTGCTGTTGATGATTAGTATAGCTGGATTGAGTTGTCTAGGATTAGTGCGCGTTCGTGCGTTGGTTTAAAAGGTGATATGCATCAACAGTAGAAACACTGATCACAACCCATTCGATTGGTTGAGGAAATGGCAAAAGAGCGAGCTCAATTATTTTCTCAAGCGGAGCAACAGCTTTTATTAAAGGGTTATGTAGAATTTCAAACTTTAATAAAGACACCGGGAAACACAGCAAATGCTGCAAAAGCAAGGAGAGAGGGCTGGCAAAAGGTAGCGAACAAATTAAATGCATGAGTGCTGCCCATGTTACATGTTCCTTGATATTTTATTTATATGTGTGTATATATATGTCTCAAATCCTTTTGTATTAATTGCTCTTTTTGTTATCTTTAATATATATCTTTATATTTATGTTATATATATCTAATATATATATATATTATACATATCCGGTGAGTTAAACATTTCACATGGGGCTTTAACAAAGAAATTATATAAATGATACTGTCACGAGAAAAGCGGTCTCTCTCAAGGTATATTGTAATGCTGCACCAAAGGATCCTGTCTATCACGCAAATTTGAAAAACTGCGAATATTATTAGACACACACAGCGATTAACACACGAATGATGGCCACACACACGAGTACATAAACTGTATGAATGTTTTAATACATCCATATATATATATATATATGTATGCAAGATGCTTTTCTTTTCCCATGTGAGTCAGTCCGCGTCAGTCGTGTTCTTTAACCAATCAGATGTGACCTCGCCATTTCAACTAATCATAAGCCACCAGGAGCGCAGCCTAAATCCTGTTTATATGAAATACACCTGCTCCCGAGCAGGTTTGAGCTTACGGACCTGTTACTATGACAGAAAGTCCGAGATGCGCATCAAAGAACAAAACAATCCAAGATCAGGACAAATCCACAACAATCAAATCCAGCTAACTGAGTTAGCTGAACGGACCCCTGTTTCAAATGCTTTCTGTTTTTATTTTCAAGCCCAGCCCCTGTTTAACATCTGCACCTGTTTGTTTGTGAGCCCTTTAGTCCAGGGAGTCTCTCATTTGCTAATGCCACACACACACACTAACTCAACAAAAGTATTGGGACAAGCCTGTTTTTAGGGTTTGGGCTAGACCCCTTACTTCCAGTGAAAGAAATTAACTGAACTGTTGATGAGTGGCCACCAGTTTTGTGTTTAACAGTGATGTGTTGACTTAATGATCATCTTCACTAAGGAAAGCTGCTTGCTGCTAGCGTTCCCTAAATTTCAGCTTTTTAAACACACAGGACTTACAGGATGGTTTCTCTTAGCTCTTTGGGATTTAAGTGATTAAAAAACAACGTCCTTGTAATTTTGAAAGTACAGCATTCGAAAAATATGACCTCATTCAGAAAGGAGACGGTTTAAGAAGTTTCAGAACATGGCAATGTTTTTATGTGTTTACAGACAAAAATATATTTACTTTCTAAAGAAGGAAACTAACACAAGGGTCCAATTTCGTAATTAACGTATGGCCGCAAAATAACCATCTTTTTATCTCGCATGCATTCTGTATCAGTGCTCATTAAAATGAGATTTTGATTTGAAAAAATGTGATACTAAAACCTGTTTAAGGCTTCAACAGTTTAAATGATTGTTTTTCTATAAATATTTGGTTTTAACCTTCATCAGGTTGAGAATAATGATAAGGTAGGAATTCACAATTGATAATGAATAGACATTGTGAACAACGTGTCCAAAAAGAGTTCTCTTTTCTCTGAAAACAAACAACAGTGGCCATGTTAGCACCAAAAATAAGACAAGTGAAGTCAAACAAGGCAGGAAAACTAGAATAGGTGGTTTATCACAATAATATTCTCTCCGTTGCAGCTTATGCAGAAATGCCCCATAATTTGCAAATTAGGGAATAGTGCAAGAGAGGAGTGACTCTTATTATGGCCACTAAAGGACCATTAACTGGCTCATCTTTAATAACAAAGAAATTTGTAACAGCACTATACATTTACAAATCTGCAACTCAGTGCGAGGCCAATCTGATAAACAACATCTACAGTCTTTATCGCCCTTTTCTGCTCATTTTTACAAGTGTGCCGATAATTCTGGAGAGTATTGTACCAACTTCAGAAACAAAAAGGCTGGGTGTATGTGAGATAGTGTAAATGAACTTACCAGTGGTAAAATTGGTACCAATCTTCTGGCTCTGGTGCTGGCTGTTGTGGGGCCCAGCGAAAGCCTGCAGTCTGACACTGTACTGAGTAGAACCACTAAGCTCAGGCAGCCTGTGTGAAGTCACTGAGGGGTCCAGAATCTCCTCCTGATGCAACAGACACAAATCAGGCATTCTCCAAGCTTGGCTTCCAAAGGTTCTGTGATCTCTTGTTGTACTGCATTGAGAACTATACTATATTGACAAAAGTATTGGGAATTCAGGTGGCCCCGTCCTTCCAGTGAGGGGCAATCTTAATGCTTCAGAAGACTAAGACATTGTCACGTTCATGCCTAGACCTTGCAGGACGGTTCCCATTTATGCACACTTGGGGTCGCTATCGGACCTTACACTGCCGTGTTTTACTCTCCACCAGACTCTAATTATTAGTACAATCATTCCCCACCTGTTCCTTGTCTGTTCCCTGTGTCATATGTATATAAGCTCTGTCTCTTCTCTGTGTCAGACGTGGGAACATACCCTCACTTACCCTGGTTGTTACTATTGGTGTTTGTCTTGTAAATAAAGTCTACTTGTAAAATAGGGAGACGTATACTCGACCCTTCTTTTCTAGTCGCTTCTACCAGGACACATCCGTGACAGAATGTTCCCACCCTAAAGTGGCGGTGGGTCACCAGCTCAACTACGTCAGCATGGATGAAGATGATCTGGCATATGAGTTGGGTAGGATGCGCGAAAGGCAAATCGACGACTTCTACCCACAACGATGCCTGGAAAGTCGTGCTGACTTCAATTACCCAGGGCTGTACAAAGGGTTCAGCTCGGATGAGGAGGAATACACCTTCTGTTGGAGCGGACGACCGGAGGATTCCCCGGTGAGAGTGGCGTGGAGCGAACTCCTCGCGGAGGTGCCTGCGTCTCGGGGGAGAAACCGAGGTAGGAGAAGACGGAAAAACAAAGGGAAAGCGAACAGGACAAACACCCCCTCTTCGCCAACCAAATCGGTTTGTCCAGCCACTCCTTCTCCACCAAAGACTACCTACGTGTCTTCGTGCTCACCACTCCCTCCTCTCACCGCGTCCTTACCTTCCACTCACTTCCACGCTGCTTCTATCAGTCGACCCAGTTTAACCCCTGATCCAGCCAGCCAACCCAACTTCTCTTCTGCTCCCATTCGCCAAATAAGTCCCGCTACTGATCCCATCACCCAAGCCCGCATTTCCCTAGTACCTATCAGTCAAACCAGCTTTTCCGCCGATCCAGTCGGCCAAGCAGTACTATCTCCGTATCTCACAGTCAATCCAGTTTCAACCCTGATCCAGTCAGTCGAGTCAGTCTCTCCTCAGCTCCAGCCCATCAACCCAGTTTCACTGCCTGTCTCTCAGTCAGTCCAGCTGGCCAAGCTAGATTCTATGTCGATCCAGCCTGCCATGCCGCCGCCTCTTCCGCCACTCCAACCAGTCAAGCCTGCCTCTCAGCCAGTCAAGCCGGCCTCTCTGCTGCTCCAGCCTGCCAAGCCTACTTCTCATCTGTTCCTGCCAGCCTTTTCGACTGCATCAGTGAGTCCAGCCTGCTTTGTTGCTGTCCGTGCACGCCGCTCTTCGCCAGGGGGCCCTGCTCGCGCTCCAGCGACAGCGGCTGCTCGCTCCTGACCTGCGGCTGCTGCTCGCTCCACATTGCTGGCTCCAGTCCACTCTCCACCACCGACTGTTCACGCTCCATCGACAGTGGCTGCTCGCTTCCGACCTGCGGCGGCTGCTCGCTTCACACTGCTGGCTCCAGTCCACTCTCCGCCACCATCGACTGTTCACGCTCCACTGACAGCGGCTGCTCGCTTCCGACCTGCGGCGGCTGCTCGCTCCAAGCCGCCGGCTACTGTCCACTCCTCACTGTTGGCTAATACTCGCTCCCCAACAACAGCGGTTGTTCACACTCTCAGGATGGCTGCTGCTCGTGCCTCATCTTCGGCGCCAGTCCTCAAACTGGACGCTTCAACTCCAGCGTCGACAGCCAAGTCGGACGTCTCACCTCCGGCGCCAGCCTTCGAGCTGGGCACTTCAACTTCAGCGTCGGCATTCAAGTCGGACGCTTCATCTCCGGCGCCAGTCCTCGAACCGGGCGCTTCAACTATAGCGTCGACAGCCAAGGCGAACACCTCATCTCCAGTGCCAGCCTTCGAGCTGGGTGCTTCAACTCCAGCGTCGACAGTCATGTCGGACGCCTCTTCTCCGGCGCCAGCCCTCGAGTGGTGTGCTTCAACTCCAGCATCGACAACCCAGTCGGACGCCTCATCTCCAGTGCCAGTCCTCGAACCGGGTGCTTCCCCTTCTGCGTCGACTTTAGAACTAGACATTCAGAACTCCGAGCCGGATTCCAGACCGACAGTCCAATCTCCTGAGCCGGGTTCCGAACCAATCATCCAGACTTTCGTGCCAGACTCTACACCGACCTTCCAGCCTCCTGAGCCTTTGACTGCCGTGTTTTACTGTTCACCGGACTCTAATTACTAGTACAATTATTCCCCACCTTTTCCTTCTGTTCCCTGTGTCATGTGTATATAAGCTCTGTTTCTTTTCTGTGTCAGACGTGGGAACATACCCTCACTTACCCTGGTTGTTGCCCTTGTGTAGGAAGTACTGTTGGTATTTGTCTTGTAAATAAAGTCTACTTGTAAAATAGGGTAGACGTATACTCGACCCTCCTTTTCTAGTCACTTCTACCAGGACACATCCGTGACAGACATTTGAGGCAACCTCATGCTTCCAACTTGCTTCCCAGTTTCGGGAAAAACCTTTTCGATCCCAGCATGACTGTGTTCCAGTGCACAAAGTGAGCTCCATAAAGACATGGCTGGAGGAATTCAGTGTGGAAGAACATGACTGGCCACACAGAGCCCTGACCTCAACCCCATCCAGCACCTTTGGGATTAACTGGAATGGAGATTGTGATCCAGACCTTCTCGTCCAACATCAGTGTCTGACCTCATAAATGCTCTACAGAATAATTGGACACAAAATCCCACAGAAACTCCAGAATCTTGAGGAAAGCCTTCCAAGAAGAGAGGAAGCTGTCATAGCTGGAAGGGGACCAATTCCAAATTGAAGTCATTGTCATTAGTCTTTATTGCAGTAACGGTCAGGTGTCCCAATACTTTTGTTCATATAGTGTACTTGTGGGACAGCTGTTGTTCAAGTGGTGTAGTATGGTGGGTAAATCAGTGCCTTCTATTCAGCAAACAAGTGTTCACCAACTAAAAGTACCGGGCCAAGCTACACTTAAGCACATCTGTGACCTGATTAGATCAAATGTTCCTATTTAGAATTTCACACTGAAATATGTGTGTCAGGTGGAGACTTCTGGACAAGAATTTAAATCTCTTATATCACTATAAGCAAATTTAATATCATTATTAGCATAGTATGTATGGCACTGCAGTGTGTAACCATCGCAATGAAAAATGACTTGCATCAAAGGCATTTGACATCACATACCTTTTCTGGTTTATGTATGAAGGATCTGAGATTAAATGTACTGCCATACTAGGCAGCAAAACAGTACTTACGATGATTGTACCATCAGATGATTCAAAGGTCAGCACGTAGCCTTTGATGGGCGCCTGAGGCGGTTTCCATGTGAGAACAGCACTATCACTCTGAATATTACTGGCCATCAGATCCCGAGGAGCATCCACATCTACAGCAAAAAGATATTACTCTACTATTACTACTCTAGTTTTTACATTTTAAGGAACTTTTACTATTTTTACCCCATCAAGTAGGGTGTTTGTTTATCCGATACACATTTGGCACAACTCCAATACTTTAACCTTATATGCAGTCGCCATGTTGGACCAGTGGTTCCCAGTCCTGTGTTTCAGGGAACCTATGCTCTAAATTTTATTGCCATTCATCTAGAACATGACCTGTTGGCTAATCAGCCCTTGTTTTCTAGGTTAGTTATTAGAATAGGGAAAACAAAATAAAATGTACTCATCATAGTTTTCCCAGCATATGGTGTAGGAACCACTGGCCTAGACTTTCTACTGGCAGGGGCGGACTGGCAATCTGTGCGTTCTGGAAAAGTCCACCTGGTTCACGGCCGTCGGCCTGCCTTTCTCCTTAACTGAGAAATAAGCTAACACCAGCAGAGGGCGTTAATACAGTCATTTATCAGGTGTAAAATCCGTAAGTAGTAGCCGACAAAAAGAGTGAATTGTTCTGTTGTGGAGGTTTATGGCTGTTGTATTTGTATTCGAAGGCTTAGGTTACACAGCCTGATCATCACCACTGGTTTGTTACTTGGTGTGAATATTTAATGTAGTATATCATTAGGAGATTACAGGAGAACCACGTAGTGGCTGTTTGAACATGTCTGGCTGGTGGGCCTATATGGGAGACAGTCCAGGGTTGTTTATTAGTCCCAGTCCAGCCCTACTTTTACTGGTATACTGGTATGTGAAAAATACCCTGTTTTTATACTGCATCCTTACTTTTAATCTATTGTCTTTGGTACAAACAACTGTATTCTTCCCAGACTAATGACATTTCACACACTGTCAGTACATTAGGTAATGTTTGGCCAACAGATTTCCCCATATCCATATCCAGACATCAGTTATCATTTTACACTGATAACAGATGCCTGTCAAACGCTGTCTTTGTTTTTGCGTTACTCGTGCTTGTTTTGATTCTTAGTCATGCCCGTGTTCCACATGTTTTCTTCTTTTATTTTTGTCTGATGCTCTGCCCCTGTTTAATATATGCACCTGTTTGTTTGTAAGCCCTGTAGTCCAGGGAGTCTCTCATTTGCTACTGGCACAAACACACTAACTGGAAAAAAGTATTGGGACAAGTCTGTTCTTAGGTTTTGGGCTAGACCCCTCTCATCCATGCATCAGTGACCGAGCTCATAAATGCTCTACAGAATGAATGGACACAAATTCCCACAGGAACTCCAAAATCTTGTGGAAAGCCTTCCAAGAAGAGTGGAAGCTGTTAGAGGGGGAATCTGTGGATTTGAATGCAATATAATCCCTTTTGGAGTAATGATCAGGTGTCCCAGTACTTTTGTCCATACAGTGTGATCACACCTAGGGGCAATTTAGCATCTCCCATTTGGATGACATGAAAATCTTGGGACTGTGGGAGGAAACTGGAGCACCCAGGAGTAAGACTGAGAATTCCCTGTAAGGCAATGAGTTGAATCAGGTCTTTTGGGGAGTTGGAAAAATTTAAAAATGTGTGGGTCAATGGGGGACTCCAGTATTAAAAAGCTGGAAAACATAGGTCTAAATAATATAAATGACTATTAGATGCAGTATAAGCACAGATACATGAAACATGCCTTGATGTGACCACAAGATGTGTCTGAACTTATTAAACTCAAGCTTATCATGCAAACTGACCCTCCTCATCCACTTACTGTGCATTTGCAAAATTAGGGAAATATAGAGTTGTCAGCAACAGAAAATTAAAGTTTACTGAAGATAAGCAATTTTTATATATTTTTTTTACGAAAAAAAAGACTGTCCTGTGATAAACTGGGGTCCAATTTTCAGTTTATTTCTCTGCCTTATCTCAGGGAGCACTGAAGGGTGGGATATTTTGGTACCCTGCTGACTCTCTGCTTACAGAAAATGACATCCCATTTGGGTGAGTATGGGCACGGCACATGGCTTACCTGTGGTGAAAGAGACAGTAGCGGGAGCACTTTTTTGGTCATCTTTTACGGCATGTACAGACACTGTGTATTGAGTGGCAGGCTCCAGATTATTCACCTCAAACTCTGCAGTGTTGCCAGAGACCTGTTCTGTCACTGGTGCCACTGTGGAGAAAGCAGATACCCTTTACACTGACCATATGAGAGCTATCCACATACGAATTAATATTCAGAAGTCTATATGATAATCAGAAGAATTAAAGCGTGGACATAAGACCAACCTGTGTCTGCACTGTAGGTGATGACATACCCATCCACAGTGGCGACTGCAGGTTGCCACAGCAGCAGGGCTTCTGTATCCGTGACATTGGCCGCAGTGAGACTCTGTGGCATGTCCAAAGCTGCAAGCGAGGGAAACAAAATCAGTGCCAAGAACAAATAGCAGCAATTCATAACATGATTCATAAGATTCAAAATACAATGTTTGGTAGCTCTCTGGGACACCACCAGCAATAAACATAAAACACAATATGTACAAATGCAATGGCCATATAACAGTAAAGACAAATTTAACTAAATACAGGAAATGCGAACTATGTAGTGATAAATATATCATGTATATTCCTGTGAGTTCTTACTTTAAAATAATCAAAGGTTTAGTCTCCAGTCTAATAAATTGGTCAGTGTTAATTAGGGCTCATGGTATAAACCGCAACGGTATGATAGCTAGTTAGTTATTTTTTGCCTATTACTCCCATAGCCACTTGCTAACTCCTGGATCCACTCACCAAGTTTTTGGGAGATGAGGAAGAATTCATTTATAAGGTGAGAAAAGGGTTAGATATGTTTTCTTGGGTTTAGAAATACTGTTGAAATAAACATTACTATTATGTGTTTGTAAGATATGCACAATAAAATAATTTTTATATTTTGTAGTGCTTTAACACTAACTATGAGGAGATTGAGGGAAGAGCAGGAGAGAGAAAATACAGTGGATATAAAAGTCTACACACCCCTGTGAAAATGTCAGGTGTCTGCAGTGGAAAAAATGAGACAAAGATAAATAATGTCAGAAC
>JBBJLR010135596.1:0-16926 GCA_037577145.1 Brachypetersius gabonensis | reverse complement strand
CTCTCTCTCTCTCTCTCTCTCTCTCTCTCTCTCTCTCTCCCTTTCTCTTACTTTAACTCTTTCTCGCTCTCTCTCTCTCTCTTGCTCTCACTAATAATGGGCTGATAATGTGCCAACTTTTGTGCAGCAGATAACCAATCTTGGTGAAAGTAGCGGGGGACTACCAGCCAATCATGAACCAAAACCCATAATTATATATCACATGAATCACGCACTGTATTGTGGGCCATAAAAAAAAAAATCATAAGGGCTGGACCCAGCCCGCTAGTTGAATAGGCCTAGTGTAAACCCTAAATATGCCCCCATATATGCTCCCAAAACACTTTAATTTCATATTAAACTCACCCTAATACATTACCCTGAAAGAAAATGTAAAGGTAAACTCGTGTCTGTACTGTACGGTTTACACTGAACTACTGATTCCCGCAGTGCTAGCATGTAAATACCAGTGTCACCCCTGTATAGACTGGACTGTAATTCATGCAGCACGTTTTCTTTGGAATAAGTGGGTAAATACAGTAATGATTTTAATTTACTGTAATAAAAATATTTTTCTTCTTCTATCAGTTTTCATTTCTTTCCATCCTTCCTTCCTTCCTTCCGTCCATGTTTTACTGCTTTGTTTGCACTACAAATGTTCATGTCTGTTTGCACCACATTGTAACACAGTCTGTGACGTGATGCCAGAGTACATTTAGGTCAGTATCTGTTGGCAGAATCGCGTGAGCTATTAAGAATTAAAGAAGAAAGAAGGTGCACTAACAGTCATTCTCTCTTTGACAGTTGGAGTAATTGGAGCCTGTGGGCAGATTAATGGCAGAGGTCTGAATCTGGGCTATGTGCAGTCCAGCCTGCAGGCTGCCTCCAACGGCTTGGTCAGCATCGTCTACCACAACGGAGATAAGTGCGGCTCACAAGGTCGATACTCGACCCGCGTGATCTTCCAGTGTGACGACAGCCCTGTAATTACCCTCCTGCTTTCTTTCATCAGTCACATGCTCAGTCATATACATACAACATTTCCAGTAGATGTTCACTGAGTGTCTTAATCTATTTTAAAAGGTTTATAGTTTTTGCTCCTCTGATTAAAAGGGCTCACCTATGTTTGATCGCAAAGATGGCTGTGAATACGTCTTCGTCTGGAGGACCTCCGAGGCTTGTCCTGTGAAGAGAGGGTCAGGTAGGAGCAACAGCAAACTTTTTTTGCTGAATAAGAAATAAAATAATTTCCAGATACTTAAATAGACCGATAGCCCTGCTAGTAAATGTTTTTTATATGCTTTTAAAAAAATAAACAATTTGACGACATTTTTAGATGCATATATAAATGTTTTATTTGATAATCAGTGAAAAGATAATCTGTATAGTAACACAATAACCCCTTTGTCATGGCCACAAAGATCAATGCAGTCTTGGATCAGTATTGAATCTGTGATGGGCTCTAACCTATCTAACTTTAGCAATTCTGTGATTCTACCAAAAATATTGCGCGCGCATAAAGTGTCTACCAACACACTCTTTTCTATTTTTGTCCCCTCCAGGCACAGACTGTAAGGTAAAGGACCCCCGGAGTGGCTTTGAGTATGACCTCACGCCCCTGTCTGGGAAGGACTATGAAGTGAAGAGCACACAGTATGAGTATCACTTTGCAGTCTGCAGCCCCCTGAACAACTCCGTCTGTCCTCATAGAGACAATAATACAGTGGCGGCTTGTCAAGTAGAGGGCAGCAGTCACAGAATCTCTGGTCAGTAAATGGAATTGCTACGCCAGCCTGAATGATTCTTCATCTTTCACTGTTAGTGGCCATGTGTCTATCTGTAATGTTTTTTTGTTTGTTTGGTTGGGGGTTTTTTTGGGGTGGGGCACAGGTATGACCACCCAAAACCTGCTGTTTGATGATGGAGTCATCATGATCAACTACACCCAAGGGGAAACCTGCCACAAGGTTTATGAACGATCAACAGCCATCCTGTTCTCCTGTGACCACAGCAAGAACCCTGTACGTTTCACCCGGTCTAAATTCATCAGCTACTATTGAATCAGAATACTTTATTGATCCCAAAAAAAAATGATATCATGACTCCACAGACAGAATAAAATATGTTGTCTAAATAAAATCCAAAGAATTGCAGAAAATATTTTATATAAAATACACTATGCTGTATAGAGAAAGGCTGGGATATAAATACTGTAGACAAGTAACTTACAGTTAAGCGATGGAGGTGGTTTCAAGTGATTCTCGATACGATTCTCGAGTCAGTTGTTGCACTAGTGATCAGTAGTAAATCAGTAATATTGAAGAAGTGAAATTGCGTATGATAAGACATTTGAATCTGCATTTTGTAACCTCTGTGTTCTGTTTCTTCCAGGGAACACCAGAATTCATCAGAGAGATGACAGACTGCACATACCTGTTTGAGTGGCACACTGCGCTGGCCTGCCCTCCTTTTAAAACTACCAGCTGCTCCTACAAGTGAGAACAACTTTGTCTTCTTAAGTAACTAGACATACTTGACTGTGATGTTGGTGTATTTCAGCTGTTGAGTGCTCGTGTCATGCTGTCAGACTTGTGTACCTGGTAAAACAACTACATGCCTACTGACCAAAATTGTTGGTACATTAATTATTTTTATTTATATTTAAAAGTATAATTGCAGTAGGACTGCTCTGATTGATTTGAAAGTATACTATATCATTTAAAGTAGTCTAGACATATAATGTAAATAGAACTGTAATTTGGGTTGATTTTAGCCTTTGTCCTCCAGCTGTAGTTCCACTTACTGCAGAAATCACCTCTTTTGGCCAGTCATTGATTTTCGTTGTGTCTTTGTGAAGTGATGGAAGTGGAAACTCGTATGATCTCTCGTCTCTGGCTCGGCATGACACTAACTGGGTGGTCCTGCCTCAAAGTGGGACGGTGGATAAGCGCTATTATATCAACGTGTGCAAATCGTTGGTGCCTCAGAGTGGTGAGTCAGGGGTCTTTGTAGAGCAGGACAGAACTAATCCTGCTTTAATGCAAATACAGCTGGTTTAAGCTAACAAAACTGGAAAATGCTGACCTGAATATTTTAGTTTTGGGGTGTGTGTGTGTATACATTATATACATTGTAATTACAGTTAATTATATTAAGTGGCTTTTTATAGGTCAATAGTAATGAACAAAAATGATATACATTGTGCATGTGTGTTTGTATGAATGCATAAGTAATCTCCCTGTTTTTAGGTAAGTGGGGCTGTCCGAGCAGTGCTGCAGCCTGTCTGATGAATGGAAACCAGTATGTGAGTCTGGGAAAGGCTCAGACAGGTCCACAGTGGGAGAGTAACGTCCTGGTGCTGAAATACACGGATGGACAGTCGTGCCCTGGAGGTGACCGGAAAAGAACCACCATCATCCGCTTTAAATGTGACCGTGAGAAAGGGGTGAGGCTCCGTACGCTCTACACACACTTCTACAGTTCACACATGTACAAATATGCTTGTATAGAGTGGTAGGTGGCTGAGGAGAGAGGAGTGTGTAGAAGTAACATCCTTGTGTTTGATGCTGCAGGACTCCAGGCCCACTCTAACCACGGCCCTCGAGGACTGTGTCTATAGCTTTGTGTGGTTCACAGCAGCAGCTTGTCCTCTCAGCACCGCGGAGCACGGAGACTGTAAGGTCACCAACCCAGCCACAGGTGAGTACTGCTGTTATGATACTGGAGTTTAAAACCATTTTTTTGTTTAATACAGAAATCTCCTGTTATTCGCGGGGGTTGCGTTACAAGAGCACCCGTGTATAGTGAAAAAAGGAGGGGGAGGGAGGGAGGGAGGGGGAAGGGGGGCTAGGGAGGGAGAAAGATATGGAGAAGTCCTGACGGCCATGCACTGGGAGCCAGAAGAACTAAAATGAGTTTAAAAAAAAAAAACATAGTGCCACGAATAAAGCAAAAAATAGCGGAGAATATTTGCAGGTTCCGCATTGTTTTGAAGATTTCCACGTAAAATGTTCAGTTCGTTCTCCAAAAATAAACGCGTGTGACAGGATCCGCGAGTCCTGATCCGCGAGCCACATCAGTCTCAAAGGCTTTTAATGTCCCAAAACAAAGACGACATCTGCAAAAGTGCTTCTTGTTGCCTCGTGCATCCAATAATAGTAATAATAATAATAACAATAATAGTAATAATAATAGGGCACAATAATAGGCTAGTAGTAGTATATTTAAAATTTTTTAAAAAGATCGGAATAGAACAGAAGTTCTAAGATTGGAAGTCAGTAGTGTGTCATGAAGGGTCTCGTTCGCTAATAGTAGCTAAAACAGGTCGGAAAACAGCGGAGAAAACCCATCGCTAAAATAGATAAAGAAGCCAAAACTCCGAAGCTCGATATTCAGGACAGTGGCTCCGGTGTCATGAGTGCCGCGAGAGCTTATGAATAACAGCACGCCACCAGTCAGAAGCTAGTTATAAGGCTACTGTTTGATATCTCCAGCAGACATCCTAAGTGCCTGGGGCAACAACCACCACCATGGAGGTTTGTGGAGGTTTGCTTCAATGGCTGTCCTTTACTATACAGACTGATCCATGGGTCAGTCCGTGTTCTTGCAGTTAACAGAGGAATGTCAATTGGAAGTACTGTTGTATCGTTCGCAAACGATTCGTTCAAAAGAACTGGAACTCAACGCCCCCGTCAAGTCTTCAGTCAGATGATTTTTTATTTTTTTTGCTTTAATCCATGAGGAGAAATGAAGGCAGTATGCTGCAGCCACATCCTAAATGTATCTCAGTGAACAGCTGTGTGCATGTTTCCTCTCTTCCTTCCTCCACAGGGCATCTCTTTGACCTGAATGCCCTCAGCCGGCCCAAAGGATACACTGTGTACGACAATGAGGACAGCAGGAAGATGTATAGGCTCAACCTGTGTGGTCCAATTGAAAATGCAGGCTGTGCTGTAGGGACAGGTAACTCAGGAAAATAAGCACATGTCTTTATATGCATGTACCCTGAATTGTTTAGTCAAGTTTATTTCTGTAGTGCTTTACCATACACAAAGGTAGCTTGCGAATATTAATAAATCAGGAAGCATAAAAATATTAGGAAGTAAAAAAAGAAAATAATTAAAAAAAAAAAAAGAATATGTAGAAAATCAAGAAAAGAAGATTCTAAGTGCAGTGGAAGTGCAGATATTTGAAGAAGGTACTGGAGTTTAAAGCTCCAGTTGGTGCAGATCTGACTCTGATGGGCGGTTGGTTGGACAGCATAGTGGATAAAGTTTCAGACCTTCTCCACTAGCTGAGCAGCTCCTGCAGATCTAAGATACCCACCAGGATTATGAACATCATTATAAACATCAGCATCAAACAGTTGAATGATACAATGAGAAATACTTTGATATAAATTCTATACCAAACTGGGAACAGGACTTGAGAACTGGAGAGATGTGATCTCTTTTTTTTTGTTGTTTTTTGGTTAGAGCTCTGGCAGCATTTTGTATGACCAATTTCTTCTGGGATCAATAAATGTTTCTGATTCTGATATGCCCAAGTGTACCTGTGATGTATAAACATACAGAATAGAGGTCCACTAGGTAACACTATCAAATTTATTTGAGATTACTTTACAGTTTTAGGCAAGCATGATGCATTAGATGCTAATTGTTTTGCTAAGTAGCTCCAGGGCAAAAGTAATGTGTATTGACTGCTTGACTGCATGTGAGGGGAATCGGTGCTTTGAAGAGAAATTGTAATACTCTGTAATACTGAAATTGTAATACTCTGTGCTGCAGGAGTATGTATTAAGGATCCTAGAACAGCAGTGAATGGGGGACTGGCCAGCAGAAAGCTGCTCTATAAGGACCAGGTGGTGGAGCTCACCTATGAGGGCGGAGACACATGTGACGCCGAACGCTCCCTCAAACACAAGAGCATCATCAGCTTCATATGCAAGGCTGACGGAGGAACCAACGAGCCTGTCCTGGTAGCCTCTGCCGAGGACACCTGCACTCACTACTTCTCCTGGCACACCTCTCTGCTCTGCGAGCAACAGGTAACATGGGAAATGTGTCTTCCACTATATTAGTCATTGAACCCAGTTGATCTGCATTGTCAAGTAGTTAAGTCAAGGAGATGTTTATTGTCATTTCAACCCTATACACAGTACACAGAGCACATGGATTAAAGTTCTCGGTCGCTATGACGGATTTCCGTCAACTGAGGGCACTAAAGGTTAATAATGAGATTGATGCAGATCCGAAGGAAAAAAAATGGAGGGGTGGAGCTGAACAAGCTTCAGCAGACAAAGTTCTGGAAAGGTTGTCTTTTTCTTTGGTTTAATTACGTTTTAATTATTTTTCCTAAGAATAAAAATAAACATTATGGTTTCGGCAGTTCTCTTAAACAGTGACCGCTGCGGAGTAGCTACTGGCTGCGAGCTGTTTCTTGATGCTTGTTTAAGACGCCAAACTTCATAGTAAGAGAAAATAATTCCCCAGCTTTTAGTGTCACATCAGTCTCAAAGGCTTTTAATGCCCCAAAACAAAGACGAGATCTGACAAAAATGGACACATCACGAATGTGCTTTGTGACCTTTAGTATATGTGCAATCCTGCAATCATTTAAACATTTCTTGAATGAAATGCAGGGTAATCAGGCTGCTGACGTCTGCATCTTGTACTAAGTACGAGTCTAGGTTATGCATACATGAGCTGCAGTGGTTATTCCTCTCAGTCATTAAAACCCCAGAGACTGCGAGTTGTTCATTATACATGTTTTTTTCTGAGAATAAATGAAAACAAGCTGCATCTCTATTGGCTTAAAACACTGATTAAAAGGTTTAAAACCAGCACTTTTTTTCTGCTCTTTGTTCTGTTCTTCGGTTCTGTCTCATCACTCAAACACTGAACTAGCACAGCAGCCTATGTAGCGTTGTGAGGTTATGTAGGATCCTGCATTTTGAAGCCTGATGAGAAAATAAATCTTTAAGCAGAAGTAGTGTGTTATTAACAGTAAATAATTATTATTTATGGAGATGTCATGTTACAGATTCTCTTATTGTTATTTCACTATTCTGCTGCTGCTTCTTGTTCATCTTGTTAATGTTGTCGTTCTACTTTAGTGGAATGTCTTTTCTTTTTTCCCCCTTTTGGCATAAAGTGAAACATGTGTTGAGCTTTTTTTATTCTGCTAGAGCATTTGAGATATATAAATATAGAAAATAAGTAAAAAAAGAAGTGATATTAGTCGTCAATAGTACTGCCAGTGCTTTACTCCTGTCTGTGTTCAGATAGTCTCATTAGGCTTTTTATCTCGTTATCCTACCAGAATTCACTAAAAGTGGCCTCGGGTTGTGGATGTGCGCTGTGTCTGTCATGATCATGTTGTTGGTGTTTAGGTGGATTGCTCGGTTTGGAACGGAACCAGCCTGCTGGACCTGAGTCCGCTGATACACTTGAACGGTTACTACACGGCCACAGACGAGGACCTGGACAAGGGCAAGTCTCCTGACTTCTACATCAACATCTGCCAGCCTCTCAACCCCATCCCAGGAGTCAGGTGCCCTCCTGGAGCAGCAGTCTGCATGGACCCTAATGATGGGGACCCCATAGTAAGTTAATCAGATAAAGGCACTTCTCTATGGGCAGTGTTTTGGTGGAAATGGTGCAATGCTTGTCAGTTGATGAGACTCTAATAAAAAATGGCTTGTTTGTGAGTTTGATCATTTGTGTGTCTTCTCTGTGTGGTTTGTTTTCTTAACTGTCTTTTTAACTGTCCTTTTTTTTTTTTTAAATCTTTGTGCAGGACATTGGACGTGTGACAGCCTCTCCCAAGTATGACCTCACCACAGATGAGGTGATCTCTCTTTTTTATATTTGTGATATTTTCATCCTATTTTGGTCTCACTTTATATACAGTTAGCTCAGTGTAGCCTTATATATATATATATATATATATATTGAAGTGCCATTTGGCAGACACCCTCATCCAGAGAAATTAACAGTCTTTAGTGACCGGGACAGTCTTACTGTCTTTAGATACAGGGACAGTCTTACCATAGAGTGGAGGTTGGAGGGGGGTTTAACCTGTAACTCTGTGGTCATTGGGTTCACAGTTTTACCCACTACAGGGCTCCAGATGGGTGCTGCTGCTGCCAGATTCCACACCGGCCAGGGCCCCACTCACTGTCGTTCTGCCATGGGGGTTGTGGGGGTGGGTGCTTGGATGCTGACTGGATTCTGGACCAAATATCACTATAGTGGCGAGGTGTTAAATATATACAAGACAGGATCTAAAATCCCTGAAATAGAACTGTCTTACCGTTTTTCTGTGTTGCCACTCTGAAATTTAAGTGTTCAGTCTGGCAGTGTGGTGCAGCCTTAGTTTGTGGAAGACTGGCACAACTAAAGAGTTTAACTAAACAGTTAAAATGATGGTTGTCAATTCCAAACTGTGGCCCAGACAAACTGATTGGTCAAAGCTACACTGACTGCTTGCCCTGATGTTGACTGATGGAGAACATGCTCCGCTACTTTAACCACTTTGACTGTCCACTCAGAAGGAATCATTAAGCCTTCACTGTGTTTTATTGACAGCAAGTGGTAGCTTTGACCGGTTCAGCATCTGTTAGCAAACTATCACGGTACGGTATAGCTTCTGAAAATATATCAAATAGCAATTTGTTTGATTATATTTGGCTCAAATCTCATATTATAGTGCTTTCGTTTAGCCAAAATGTTGTTTGGAGGCTGACTTGAACACAGGAATGCATAGCTTTGCTAGCTTTGCTAGCTTAGCCTGTTTTAGCTAAGGTTTAAAAAAATGGGATGTTAAAATGACCAAACATATTCAAAACAATTTTTCAGCCTTACCATGTTTTACTTTAACATGGTAAACTTTAATTTTTTTGTCCATGTCATGATTCCTTGTTACATTTTAACACTCTTTACATGGGGTAAGACCGGAGACAAAATGTGCTGTGACAGTATTGGGTTTTTTGGGGGGATTTTGGGGGGATTTTTTTGTTTTTTGAGATTTTGACACCTAAAAAAATAATTTGGCAAATTATCCCAAATATTTTGTGTTTAGGAGCCAATGGCTCCTGAGGTTTTTATTTTGTCTGGAGCTCTGCATTAGTGCACTTTGAGCGCGTAAGAATTGTGCACCTGCATGTTTCTAAAGTCCAGGAATGAGCTGATATGAAACTTGCAAAACCGCTTTACATTGCGCTGTCAGCCGGTGTGGAAGATGAAAACATGGCCCCATATATTCTACACATGAATCGGTTTCTTTTTTTTCTTACCAGGTGGAGATCGCTTTCCAAAGCAGTACACCCTGCGCTGTGGATCCCTCCTCCAATTACACCTCCAAAATCCTCTTCACCTGTCAGAGAGGCACAGAACTGGTGAGCTTATCGCTCCTACACTCTTCTGTGGTCTTGATACAGAGCGCATGCTTTTTTTGAGTGTGAGTCTCTCCCTTGTCTTTGCAGGGTTCTCCAGTGATGATTCGCCAGCAGGACTGCATGTATCTGTTTGAATGGGCCACTCCAGTGGTGTGTCCAGAGACGGTCGAGGCCCAGGGCTGCTCGCTGAAAGTCTCGAATCTGCAGTACACCTTTAATCTCTCGCCTCTGTCCGAGAATGTTCAGGTACCTTTCAGCTGGCACAAACGTTGTTTCGGCACAGTGTTTTTATAATAGGTTTTGAGACTTACAGTACCGTGCAAAACTCTAGAGCCAACCCCGTTTCCTCATATTCTGCAGGTGCTGTTACCTTTTAAAACCAGTGTATTTCCCAAATTTTAATACCAAATTTGTATTTCCAACTAAACATAAAAAAATACTAGTACCTACACTGCCAGTCAAAAGTTTGGACACACCTTCTCATTTAATGATTTCCTTTGTTTTATTATTGGCTACATTGTAGATTAATGTTGAAAACATCACCTATTGCTCTGATGACACACTCTTTGCACACTCTTGGCATTTTTTGGCATTCATTTTATTTGAATTTTTTGTTTAAAATTATTAACAGCAAAAATTTAGAAGTCGCTGAATACTGGTCAGGATGTCACTGCCTTCCCTACACAGTTCTACACACTTGCTTTGAACTTGTGCTCATCCTGTTATATTTTCTAGGTTCGCACTTCAGACGGTTATTATAAGATGAACGTGTGTGGAGCCGTGAAGGATAAAGGCTGTAAGAACAGCCCTGTGTGTCTGGTGTCCAGGGATTCCAGCTCCTCCTTTGGCATCAGCAAGGCCATGAGTCTGAGCTACAGCTGGGAGCAGCAAGCTGTGATCATGCAGTACGGTGGCGGAGACGCCTGCCCTTCAGGTTAGTCCTACATCTGCACAGCAGCCTTGATTCCTGCACTCCTTTACATTCAGGGACCTCTGAAGCTGTCTCCAACATGCACCGTTGGATCTAAAGCAGATCTTGGCTGGTTTTGCCGATGTGGAAAAAATGAATGCAGTTTTATATTTGGCACTCCTAGACAGAAATCTGGATTATAATAGGGAACTAGAAATGACCTGTCTGACAGTTTTGTCCGCCTTAAAAATGTGTGATTTAAATGGATATCCAAGACGTTTTAATAAAGTTAAGACGCTCTAATAGTTTTGGTGGGGGGGTCTCTATTGAGTTCATATTACAAATATTTCAGTGGTCAACTAAAACAGTGATGCATCTATTGCATATTTTAACCATGAAAATGCTGCATTTCAATAGATTATAGTGTGAAGCTGATTTTTAAAAGTATGGATTATTGATCACACACTGAGATTTTCTACATTTGCACACTACTCAATATTTACTAAAAATGTACTCAGTTTTCTTTAACAAATACATTTACAGTATGTTCACCAGTACAAAAATGTATTGTTTTTAAATTAATCGGTACTAACCTATCAACAGCTACCTAATAAAATTATAAAAATATATGTAATCATAAAACAGTTTTTCTGTTTATAAACATATCTGATTAGCTATTAAGGGGCAGTTATTGGGATGAAACAGTGAATGAGTGCATTTAAAGTTAAAGGACAGGCTAGAATTTGACTCTGTATCACCAACAACCAGTTAATTAGAGTGAGACCTGCACTGTTATAGATTCTTTCATCATAGAAAGGAAACTATTTGATATAGTTTCATTTATAGTTGTTCACTCAAAAACTTTGCAATGCTTAAGAATAAAATCGATAGTGTCTGAAATAAATGGATATATGGTAAAGTCCGTGGTGTTCAGAAATTTTGACTGGTAGTGTAGATACTGGTGCATCTTTAGTTTTATGAGGAGTGTGTTTATTGAATCCTGCCTCTCTCTTCACAGTGACTACAGCAGGAGACATGTGTGTGTTTCCTTTCATCTTTTTGGGCAATTCCTATACCAAGTGCACGGTCGAGGGCAGAAGCGACGGCAGAAAATGGTGCTCCACCACCGCCAACTTCGACAAAGACCACAAATGGGGCTTCTGTTCCAATGGTGAAGGCTTTTAAATCTTCGTCTTTCTTCCCCAGCTGCCCTCAGAGCTTCAGATCCTCACTAATCAGCCTTTAACAATAAAGCATTTGAACCTGTTCATTTCATTTAATCTACTCAGTATCTCTTGTTGCTTTTCTTTGTTTACACTGTAAAGCAGTGAGAGCTAGACTAGTAGGAAAGATGTGACATACCAGATTTATTATTGCATTATTAATTTTATACACAGACGTTGTCTGCCGCAGTTTAAACATTCAGTGTGGCACTTCACTTTTAGTTTGAATGTTTTAAACAATAACTTAATAAAATACTTCAATATAATGCTAGAATATTGAATATAAAGATCAATGTTATATATTTTGGTCACAAACAGCTCTGGTTTTGAAAGATGCTGCTGAGAATGTGTTTGTTAGACCCTGCTGGTGTTCATGCCCCCCTGGCTGAAGAAAACAAAATTGGAAAAGATTGGACAAAACCTTTTTTGGGGGGTGGGTCTGTGAATCTTGTGTATTACCAGTGAAAACTCAGGGAGAGGGTTGACTTGCTTGGTGTTCTCCTTACATAATCTTTCAACATGCAGTGCATTACAGGACAAATGCTTGTGTTTTTCAGTTACCGCTAAGAGGCAGTCATCCATCCTCTTCTTTTGTGACCGCACGGCGGGCCGCGGGAGCCCCCAGCTGTTAGAGGAGACGCAGGGCTGTTCCAGCACCTTCAACTGGCCCACCAGTGTGGTCTGTCCACCAAAGAAAATGGAGTGCAAACTGGTGAGCCAACACCAGACCTACGACCTGCGCACTCTCTCCTCCCTCACCGAGCCGTGGAAGTTCAGCGGTAGTAACAAGAACGATGCGTGAGTACCTTCCTGCACCTGCATAGTTCATTGTGAAGTCGTTTTTTTTGTTTTCCCCAGTTATTAAAACAAATCAGGTTTGATTTTGGTAGGAGCCTAGTGGGTGAAACTTTGCCTGCGAATCTGATGACCCCCCCCCCCACACACACACACACACACACACACACACACACACCTCTTATAATGTGTTCTTAAACTTCAGGGTCTCCAGGAAGACTGTCCCTGTAACTAATGACTGTAAGACTGTCCCTGTAACTTAAATTATGGAACGTTTGTTGAGTATTGAAATAATTGCCAAATTGTGTAGCCTATGTCTTTACTGTGGAAGGATATGATTCAAATGTTGAAGTATCCCATGTATTTCTAGGAATATAGATAATAAACGAGTGATACTAGATTAGGACTAACATTATACTGTATGAACTATATGATACTATATGTTCTATAGGTACTATATGAACCTGTGCCAGGGGATACATGGGGGCCTGATGGACTGTCCGGATGGAGCCGCAATTTGCCGCAAACTCAGTAGTGGGAAGACTGAGACTTTGGGACGGGTACACACTCAGACCATGGGATTAGTCGGTTAGTTCTCCCCTAAACTACACTCTCCCTTTGCACTCATGTAACACAAACTAGCCAAAAAATGATTTCCTCTGCCTGTCCCACCAGATGGAAAGATTCAGGTGAATTACACTCTGGGAGATGCTGTGTGTGGGAATTCTCTCAAGGCCAAAACCATTGTGCAGCTGAGGTGTGGCAACACTGTGGGCCATCCAAGACTCGTACGGTGAGTCCAGCAAAGTGGAACAGAGATTTCAGTGTTTCTGTAGAACTTACTAAATTGCTTAATTAGTTTTAAGAAATACAAACTGAATAATGAATGAATTTATACACAATTAATTAATTTATTATGTGTCAACTTACACTTCACAAATTACTTTCTCCACGCTGAGGTAAAAAAAGACTCGACTTTAGAGTTATGTTTCATACCAGTAGCTTTAATTTAAGGTTTACTGTCTTTCACTTTTAATTGCAAACCACATGGGTTTAATTGAATACAGCAGTGGCTAAATACACTCAGGTGCATATAGAAAGTGAACAGTGCTGAGAAGTGCCGCTTCATTTAGTGTGGATTCCAAATGGCAGTGTCTACACCTTCATTAAAAAAAATGGTGCTTTCATTTTTTTTGACCCTGCATGGAGCAACAGGGCACGTCAATGGCCTTTACCCTCAGTGTGCAGTATAGTTGACTTATAAATCAAAACGTCACGTTGTTCTTTTAAGTTTCTGAATCTTAACTGTTGATTTACTAAAGGGATGCTTAACCAAGTGTTCGCAGTTGCCATTTTTATTTCGTCATGCAAAGAATCTTTTCCCTTTGTCCCACTATGTTACACATTTGTAAAATGTTGTGAACTTTAGGTTGGAGGTGCAGTTTAACACCACAGCATTTAAAACACTGTGGTGTTATAGGGTAGAAGGTGTAACACAACATTCTTCACCCAGTTCAGTATTTTATATCTTTTTTTAAATCAATATTCTCTTGATACAATACCCTGATGCAAACCTCCCAGCCTTGATGACAAATGCTGACTTCCTGCATAACCTTTGGTAAAAAGGCTAAGAAATGCGGAAATGATAGTCAGCGTAACTTTCGGCAAATAACGAGTAACAAAATATTCCATCAAAAGCAGATTTAAATCAGAACTTCATGTTCTATAAAGTACAGCCCCAGCACTAGAGGCATGTTTACACCAGGTTTCAGTCAGTAGCCCTTTATGTTCAGTATTTGTGTTCTGAGGTGTGTGTGTTTCTGTAGTGAAGACAAGGCCACATGTGAGTTCTGGGTGGAGTGGGAGACTCGTGCAGCCTGTGAAGTGAAACAGCGTGAAGTGGAGATCGAGAACGGCACCATCAAAGTTCCAGAGACAGGAGCCATCGTCAGCCTGGGAGCCCTCTACTTCAGGTCCTTACTGCTCAGAACAGCATTGTAATGTTCAATAATGACAAACTTTCATTTTGTCCAGTAAAGGGAGCTGTTAGAGAGAGTAACTCCCCTCTTACTTGGGTAAAATACCTGTAACCCACTGTCTTTAGTGTCACACTACCTAATAAGTTCAAATGTTTAATAAATTATTTACTTCGTTAACAAGAATGAAGCTGTTCCTCCAAGCACTGTAGTTTTCATACAGTAGGCTCTAAAGGCCAAGTGAGTAAAAGATTAATCTGCGAGCAGCATAATGGTTTTTTAGTAATTTGGCACGTTAATGCGGCTGAACTCAACTGAAAATTGACACCACAAACTTATTGGACTGATGTCTAGGCCTTCCCCCTCTTTGCTTCCTTCACTTCTAGCCTCCACAAAGCCACTGGAGACATCCGACCCAACGGAGACCGCTACGTCTACCACATCCAGCTGTCCGGCATCAAAAACAACTCTCTGGCACAGTGCCAGGGAGCTAATATCTGCCAAGTGAATAGAGACACCTCGTACTATAGGAAGATTGGCTCCTCCACCAAGGCCAAGTACTACATCAAAGGTGAGAGGCAGATCACAGAGCGGCTTAGAATACATCAGTATAGAAAATTAACTGCAGTCCATTTGAGGTAAAGCTCCGCTGCATGAAGATACAGCTGTGGGATTAGGGGCTGTAGAACTAGACCCATTCTTTTGTCTTTTATCTCTGATTCATCTTGGACTGGCTGTTTTTTTGGACTTTTACTTTTCTTGGCCTTGGCCATTGGTCTAGTTGGTCCTAACTGCATCCAGTTGTCATAAAAAAAAAGTGTTTCCCCTAGCAACGTAGCAACTTTCATACCCTGATGACAAAAGGCCTTATATTGTTTCTGATTGTTTGTAGACATTAGAAAATTAGAACATTAGAAAATGGTAATAACCACTTTGTGCTTACATCCCTTGCTTACCTTTTCTACTCTGTTTTCAACCATGGATGTGTATAAGGTATAAAGCAGTTCCAGCAGTACATTTCAGTCTTAGTGGCTATTCTCAGTCCCCACACACTCCCTCATTAAGGTGCTGGTACCATGCTTCCAACTTTGTGGACCCAGTTTGTGGAAGAACCTTTTCTATTCCAGCATGACTGTGTCCCAGTGCACAAAGCAAGCTCAATAAAGACATGAGTGCAGTGAAGAAGAACTTGACTGGCCACACAGAGCCCTGACCTTAACCCCACCCAGCACCTTTGGGATGAACCAGGCATTTTCAAGCCTTGTCATCCAACATCAGTGTCTGACCTCATAAATGCTCTACAGAATGAATGGGCACACATTCCCTCAGAAACTCCAAAAAATCTTGTGGAAAGCCTTCCAAGAAGAGTGGAAGCTGTTCTAGCTGCAAAGGGGGTACAACTCCATATTAAAGTCTTAGTATTTGATTGCAGTCTCATAAAAATCCATGTTGGTTTAATGGTCAGGTGTCCCAGTACTTGTATAGTCTATATACTGTATGTGGCAAAACATTCAAAAAGCTATCTCAGCTATATAGATGAATACAGTGAGGTGAGACGATGTGGCTCCAGATATTAGAGTAGAAAAAGGCCCATAAATTACACAAATATAAATAAACTATAACTATGAACTCTGTGTGTTTGCAGGGGATAGCCTGGATGTGCTGGTGTCGTCTGAGTCAGAGTGCGGCCTTGACAAGTCCAAAACAATCTCATCAGCCATCCTGTTTCACTGCAACCCTGCGGCCGGAGAGGGCATCCCCGAGTTCCTGCTGGAGTCTGATGGTTGCCAGTATCTGTTTGTCTGGCACACATCTGCTGTCTGTGACCTTTTGTAAGTAACAGACTTTTCAACAAAACAAATGCAGGCCTGTAGAAATGCAACAGACGAGTGTATACCTCATACACTGGGTCTCTTTTCAGAAAAAGATCAATTCAAAATTCAATTCTAGAAAACACTGTGATAAAGCTTTGTACTAAAAGAAAACTATATACACAAATCGCTGTGGTCAGTAAGAGAGGAGCAAATAATTACATTCTGTGGTTTGAGTGTTTTATGTATGTAGCTACAATGAAAAGTGTTATTTTATAGCAGTATTACAACTTTTCATTTTTATTTAACAATAAAAATGTCAGTACCATTTATTTCAATGGTTTTCACGCTTTTCAACATTAAGGCCTACCTGTCTATCACAATTGCAGTTTCAGATTTGCGGCCCAGTGGTTGAGAAACCTGGATTTCGTTTGTACTGGTTTCAACATCCCTTATCTTTCCGGCATTGCTTTATATTATTATGAGCGTTGAATCAATCATTATCATCCCTGTGGGGTCTGGTCAGTTTTTACATAATGGTTTGCGTCACTGGTTCTGCTCCACTTGCTCTCCGCTCCGCTCTTTTTATTTTTTCATGCATGTATTTTGCAGCTCCATGAATCGGCAGATTGGCGATAACAGTAAGGACAGTGCTGGGCTGTCGGGGCGGAGCCAGGCTCTGGGGGCGGTGCTTAGCCTGCTGCTGGTGGTGCTCACCATCTGTCTGTTTATTCTGCTACTTCACAAGCGAGAAAGAAGGTAACACACACACACACACACACACACACACACACACACACACACACACACACACACACACACACACACACACACA
>JBBJLR010135578.1:0-16926 GCA_037577145.1 Brachypetersius gabonensis | reverse complement strand
TGCTGGCAGGGGTGGGGTGGGGGGGTAGGGGGGGGGGGTGGTAGACTGCAGATAGGGTAGAAGAGGGTAAGAGATATAGAGGGTTAAGTCAAGTCAAGTCTAGCCATGTGTGTTTATTGTCATTTCAGCCATACACACAGTACACAATGAAACAAAATAGTATTTCTCCAGGACCATGGTGTAACACAAGAACAAAAACAGAAACACCACAAGCCTGTAAGTGCAGACACAAGCAACAAAACAATAGGACAGTATTTAGTGCGTTTGATGTTTGAATGAAAACAGTACTATGACAGATACTGTATTCTAGCAGCAAAAGTGTGCAAAAATGCAGAATGGAGTTAGAAGTGTGCAACACAATAGGCGTGTTTGAGGTGCATAGACAAGTCAGTGTACTAATATACCTAGAACATTATGACTGCTTTAGCAACATCAGAAAATAAGATTTATTTATTTTTACTAATTTATTTATTTTTAGATCCCCATTAGCTATACCTTCTTTTAATGGGGTCCCCTGAAAGGTTAAAAACAACAAAAGCATTACACTGAATGTTTAAACCTGTACTAATACGAAAAATCAACCATATCAACAAATATATTCATTCATGTTTATCTATTTGCTTGATCAAAATATTGTCACAGACTTGTGAGCTGAGTCTCCAGATTACTTGTAGACCACTGAAAGCAGCCCAGCTGTGATTTGTCTCCCCCTGTTGTTAAATACGAAGACTCCAGACCGGAGTCTAGTATGGCATCAAAACGATTTCTCAGTCTAATACATTTTAAGCAGCTGCATGCTGCGTTCTTGTTGTAAAATAATATATCCTTTTTATTGTGATGTGCTTTATTTCCTTTATTACACATTTGTAAATAACCTACTTTTCATTAGTCAACAACAAAACAACAAAACATCCCCATCTAGTGTTTGAGTTAAGTATTACTACTGATTCACGCCCCATAAACCAGCCCTTATCTTTTTCTGACTATTTTAAATTGTTTTACTCGACTCAAAAGCAAGGGGGTAGTGTTACGAAGTGTGCAGCAGGAGCGATTGGCTCTGAACCTCAGCTTGAAAGAAAGAGGACGTTCCCAAATTCCCCTAAAAGGAAACTACCAACATCAGTTCAGTTTCGTTTCACTATCGAGTCCGTGATTCTTTTTTTTTTTTTTTTTAAACTGGGCTGGTCGCTCTCAAATAAACGGCAGAAAACAAGAATGGAGCTGTATTTCAGTAAGTTATCCAGTTCATAAGTATCATCTTTGTGTAGCCTACAATCTTTTAAACTAAACCCACGGAAATGAACACACAACTTCCTCATAGCCTTGAGGTTATTTTGTTAGCACCAACAAAAATAATAATAAAAAAAATGCAGTATATAATTATCTTTGAAAGTATGTTCCTCGGCTGAGATAGTTTTGTTTTGTTTTTGTTTTTTTCCTTTCGTTTTTATATCCCCACAGTGCTGATTCTTTTGTTGCCAGTGACTCAACTGTCAGTCTCTTTGCAAATCCCCTGCCGAGCTCAGTTGGAGGAGAGGGTTCAGTATGGTAAACTATTTTGGTATAAGGTCGGTAGGCTACACTGAGTGTCAACAATAACACCCGAGAGCAAACAAAACCCTTGAACTGCATTACTGTATTCTGTTTCCAGGTAACAGAGAGCAACTCTCTTGTGGGTCTTGTTATGAAGGATCTCCACAAAAACACTACAGTCCTTTACAAACACGCTGACCAGCAATATGAAATCAGGGAGGACTTGGCCCTGGTGTTTCTGTCCGAGTCAGGAGTGAAGAGTGGGGAGGAGTGTGAAATTTACCGGTGCTCTGTATGGCCCTCTGTAGGTCATCGCATCCAGGAGAGTGACTATAGAATCCCACAAGGTCAGACAGAGCCTACAGCAACACTTCCGCAATGTCAGATCTCACCACTTCCTCACACGTTGGTATTTTACTGAGTTGATGCATTGGTGCTTTTTTCTGTTCAGGTTGCCAAAACCATTTGGAATTGGAGCCAGCGCAGCACACAGCGGACATGCAGATGGGCCCCATGTCGCATGTTTATTCTGTAATTGCAGTTGTTGTTCTATGTGTGGTTCTTCTTGGTGTTTTTGCACTCCTGTGCAAACGTAAAGAAAACTACTCCAGTGTTCGAGTGTGAACATTTACATTACATTCATGGCATTTAGGAGAGTGATGTAGCAACAACAGTGTTTAAGTAGTCCTTCTATTCCTTATACCTGAAAGGCTAAAATTCCATCAACATTTAACCAAGATCCTGCCAACTAAGATACACACCTTAACATGTCAAAAGAAATATCAGAGGTTAAAGCATAGACCATTATGGCTGTATCTAGGAAGATGTATGTTCATTCATGTACCATTTTCTTTAATAAATCTTTGCTTGAGTTAATTTATGCATTACATATTGCCTGATAATATCTATGTTGTCTTCGGTCTGCTGATAAAGAGAATTTGTTTGGTGTGCATTTGCCTTTTTTATAAAGTTAGATCATTGTTGTTTTGTAAGGTGTTTAAGGACACATGAGTTGATCATAGTCTTGAATAAACTCAGGAAGGAAGTGGTCGTCACTACAGTGTTTGATTGCCATAATAAGTTATCTTCACATCTAGATTGAAACACACATTCAATGCTTCAGGACACCTGAAATAGAAGATGGGCCTCCAGAACTGGGAGCTGAATTGTAGTTTAAAATGATTTAAAGAAGTGTGTCCTTGATGTGTCTACCCAGGCCGGAAATCCACCAGAGGGAGTATTTGGGTCGAATACAAACCACCTACTCTTGACTTACTCGTGAGGTCTGCGCCTTTCACCCATTCTAGCACTCAATTACAAACAAAATGTCGTTTCCCTCTCCTGCTCTGCTTTGTTTTTTTTGTTAAGAAGAATAATCATCTGATCCAGAAGAACTCAAGATGCACAAGGTGTTTGGGGGTAAGTTGACAACTGAAAAGATGAAAAATAAACAGTTTAACCAATTGCCTTCATTGTATGGCCTTATGACCCTACATTATTACAAAAAGCTACAGTGTTAGTTATATTGTGTATTATTTTAACAAGCTTATATAGTATTAGTGTATGCTTCATCAGCAGAAGATCGTTAGAATGATCTTATTTGACCTAAGGTTGAACTTACATGGGAAACCATTAGTCATGTATTCAGTGTTTTGTACGAATTCAGGGTATTTACTGGTTTTGCAGTTTTATTTTTTAAAGGAAATTTGGCAAGTCTTTCTAATCTTTTGCACGGGTTAATTGTTCAGATTGAAAAATTTTATGAAAAATACTTTGAATTTTGTAAAACGGTTTTGGTCTAAAACATATTCTAAAACAACATAAAATCCACGGAGGAACATTCAGTGAGGAAAAACAGTATTCACATATTTTTCCAGTTAAGTCACAGCATTTTATGTAAAAATGAGTTATAAAGTTTTAATGTACCGAGTTCTTGTGGAATGGTCATTTTAAATAGCAGGTAAAATAATTGCGTGTACGTTGTAGATATAGCAATGCCTGTACCATCCTAACCATTGTAAAGAAATACCAATAGGTACATTTCTCTAGAATGGTGTATGTTGCATCACTAAGTATAACGTACTTTAGGTTTCCTGTTAAATTACACCGACATGAAAGCACAAACGGTGGAACTCTATTTTTACACTGTAAGCTTTTTCTCTGAATCCTGACGTGTTTCAGTGTAAAGAAAAGCGGCAGCTTATATAGAATCAAAACGGGTTGTGGTCATTTGGTTCCAGTGTTCTAACCGTTCCTCTTTCATTGCTTGGTAAATGTTTATACGTACTAAAAGTGGGGTCATAATAATAAGAGAAGTATCTCTTTGGTGCTGGAGGATCCCTGTTCTCTGTTTTCTTTTCTGTAATACAACCACTTCAAATCTGGCAGAACTTCAGAGCCTCCAAACTAGAGTGTTTGCAGCTGTATGTCTGTTTTAAAGCTGCTCTTAGTAAAAGTTTAAAGGAAATTACATTTATTCAAAGTGGACAATATTATCCACATTTAATTACTTTTGTTACAAACATTTAAAAAATATTTCTCAATAATTCCTTTATAATACAAGACTGTTTCATTGTTTTTGCAGCATGCCTCTTGGTCCTTACTTTGCACTGTGAGCTACTGAAATGTCTGGATTCTATCCAGGCAAGCTGCAATGATGATGTTACGCTGCCCTGCCAAATAAGAAATCAGACTCACAAATATCGCTATGTTATGTGGTACAAAAACCACACCGGCGTGATTAAAAGGATTCAAAATAATGTGACATTTTATAACAAGTCAGCTCCTGCATCTCTGGGAGTAAAAGAGGCCTTGGTGTTGCAGCGAGTGCAGCCGTATGACTCTGGAAAATACCAGTGCTTCTTGGCAGCAGAGATTGGTGCTAAAGACGTAGAATCATTTATCACACTCAACGTGTCAGGTATGTGTAATTTCATTCTAAATATATCCCTGACCTTTGTGTTCAGGGGCCAAATTCCAACAAACAGCTAAGCAACGCAACCTCTTTGAAAGTAAATTCTATTACACCTGTTTATTGTAATTTATTATATTTATTGGCTTCTTCTTCATCAGTGACCATTTACACATGGGCACAAGTATCCTCTCATTTTCAGAGTGTACAACTGTGGGTCCAGTTTTGACTTCCACTATAGAGAGCAAGTCTTCATGCCGTCTTGATGTGGTGGAGATTCAGGCTCTCTGGGCCGTGGTGACGTTTCTTCTTATCTGTTTGATTAAAGTCGGCATTTGCTTCTTAACCATTCTGGTGAGTAAAGCCTTAACCCTCTTCATGGTTAGTATTTGTGGCTTGATGCTTCCTCACGGATCACTTTCTGACCACAGCTGGCTGGATATTTTTTGGATTGTGGATAGTGAAAAGCTAAACATGACAGAAATGTGTGTAAGACCCTACTGCTTAACAGACCCCCTGAAAACCCTAGTTTTAAGCGTCAAGCATTCAGGCCTGTACCATTCTCATAGAGTTTTGCGCTTTGGTGAACGTGAAGAATGACTCATTTGACCACACCACTTTTCTCTTCACCGCTACAGATGAGTGCCTATTGTTTTTAGAGTACTGAACTGCGATAGGGGTTTATGAACCGCAGGCCTGCTATAATATCCTGAATAGTTGTGAAAGAACTGTCTGACATCAACACTTTGACTTGCTTTCACACTCTGACATCCTGCTCTGACCTGCGAAGTTAACTGCTCTCACAGTTACTGAATATGGGTTTTCAGAACAGTGACTAACCCAATTTACTGATTTCTTTATCACCAATCTAAACACAAATCTTTAGTATAAGTGCAACACTAACCTGTTGGTCAGTGTTTGTGACTGAAGCTTCTGCAACCCCATCCCCAATAATGAACTCCTTTTTAAAGAGACTTTTCTTTCCATCTTTATAGCAGACAGTTGTAGGATGTCAATGCATCATTGTCCCATGCAGAACACCTTCCTGGAAGCAGCTGCTCTTGCTATGCATTCTCCACTTGTTTTTTTTCAAGGTTCTTCTCTAGAGCTGTTGTATTGTTTTGCCTCCTACCCTCCAGTGCCCCTGAAGATAAAAAAAAATATACATACCTTGTTACCTACTCTTGAATGTTTGTTTTGCCCTCGGATTCTGCACCACTGATGGCTGCACTGGCCTGTCTTCATACACTGCTGTTTAAAGCTGCTTATAGTGGAACTTTCGGATCAATTTATTTGTGATAAACTACAATTATCACATGTAAATTTGAATATGCAAGTGTTTTTAGGATTTCTAAGTCAAAGTCAACGTGAACTCTATTGTTTTCTCAGCTCTTGTACGTGTACACAGTGAGAAGAGATGGCAAGGCTCCAGATTGTACAGGGTACAAAGTACACAGAGTAAACACATAAATAAACTAAAAATAGAAACTCTAAAATAGAAGGGAAAGTGCAAATGTTGCAGTCAGGAAGAAATCAACAATATATTTCCATATATTCTCTATTTAATATTTCTATAGTTCTTATAAATGTGTTGGTTTGATCATTATTTTAAAAAAGCATCCATCTATTTACATACAAAAACAAACTTCTATTCTTCAGAATGATAAAACAATACAATTACAAGTAATAGTGTTATCTTGGCTGTTAGATGCTGTACTCATTACTTCATGTCACTCATCATGTACTCATTATTGACAATGCTGTACGTGACACACAGTCATAATGTCTGTAATGTATTGAATTGAGCTGGACTAAATCAAATAAACGTCAAAGGCCTACAGCTGATTTGTTTTTCTGTGCAGTAGTCATGCCTACCTACCGTCATGTACCTTTAACTTGGTAATCATTACTATGAAAAACAAGCTGCTTTTATGTATCCAAAGAAAATCATGTACAAAACAAGTTTCATCTCCTTTTTATTTCTCTCATCATTCGAACACAGCAGATTCCATTTCCCACTATGTGAAACATTCACAATGAACGAACCTACAGAAATGTTCCAAAATGTCCCAAGCATTGATATAACATGCTTGGAGCAAAAAGCAAGTTTGAGTCTTCCTCTGTAAAAGGATCATTTGGTTTGGGCAATACAGTGTGCTTGTTTTGTTCTGAGTTTTTTTCTTTGGACAGAAATGACATTTAGGTGATCCGATGATGTAGGAAACTACGAATGGAAACTTGTATCCTAAAGCACTCTTAAACTTTCCTCTGTTTGCATGTGTGAGGTCAGGTGTATTTATGCTATATATTTTTGCTGATCTGCCATTTTCCTGCTTAGGTGTTCAAGAAGATAAGAGGAAGTGGAGAAGCTGTCAGAAAGCGAAGCGTCTCAAAATACTCACAGCGCAGCAGCCTCCGTGAAAGCAAATAGAAGATAAGATCAGAACATGAATTCTGAAGTTTCATTCTCTCTTTCATTCTCTCACTCTCTCTCTCTCTCTCTCTCTCTCTCTCTAAATTAAAAAAAAACTGCACTTTGTCATGATCTGTATCTTTGTTATGTATTGTCCATGAACGTTTTTACATGCAATTCCTTTTTGTCAGCAAGTCTCCATTTACTTTCAGTGCAGAATTCTCAGCACCTGTAGTTCTCTTGCATAATTATTTTCTATCATGATCCAGTATTGTCAAAATAATGCAATCTATCAAGGTCCCACAGTCCTTTCAGCCATAGGCATGAGAAGAATGTCATGACAGCTCAATTGCACCACATCAGCCTGTCCTCTGAGGCGGACCTGTTTGGAGCAGGTTAAGTTGACTCTAGCTCAAACATTCCACTCTTAACTCAAAAACAGCATCAGTGTGAGCCCCGTAGAATGACATCTGTGTAGAGAATTTACACAGAATGATCTTGATCTTTGGTGATCAATCGTGAACACAGAAGATTTGGGAGATGTAATTGCTGAGCATTTTACATTTTGCATGAGGATCTGAAATCAGTTAGAGTGAAAAATATGTAAAAGTAGAGGAAAACACCTCACTTGACATAAGTCCCAAATATTAAGCTGCACCATTCATTCATTCATGACAAGTTGGAAGCTAGTAAAAGGGATTAAGAGCATGCAGACATAGTGTAATCATCCACTGTGGCAAGCACCAATGCATTTAACTAATACTCAGTATAACAGATTGTTTATTATAAGGTGTAGGCAGGTACACGTTCCTCTGTGTGGGGAGATGTCCCTAATCCCAATGCATAAAGCTTCTTGAAATAACTCCATTCCTGCCCCAGAAAGTCATTGCAATTTATATCTTAAAAAGTCCTTGATTGACTGCGAGATTTAAGTGTGCCAGAAGTTTCAAACCTGCATTAACTTAAACTTTAAAAGGCCTGGAGGCCATGGCATCGTCAATAAAAGTTTTCTTTGCAAGTATTAGTCATGCAGATTGTGAAGTGGCCGATAGATTTTCTTTCATTCTGTAACAAATATAATCCAATTTCTGCTGCACACTTGTTCTAATGAGCTGCCCTGTATGATGCCCTTGATAACTGTCCAACTACATGCTGTGTTCAGTGACCCTCCACTCCTGGTTATTTTTGTCTTTGTCTTTTTTTTCTGTTAGTTGAGAGCAATGTGAACCATTTCTTTATTAAAAAGCATGAATTTTATGCTCTAGTAAAAGTATTGCTAATTTTGTGAAACAGGGACTCGGATAAAAGCACATTTCCAAAAAACAACTTGAATACACTTACAAAAGCAGCTACACAAGTACTGAGAGTGGAACATCCATCCAGAATCTATCAGCTAAGGAGCTGACCTTTTGGTTCTATTCTTCTATTTTGCATCCTTTTTTTTGATGAAATAATATTTAGAGTCTGATATATGACCAGATCTTTAATAGAGCATCACTGATTTAAAAGTATGAAAACTTATAGTACTCCAATGTACTATAACACACCATAAATCCATCAATTTTCTTTTATTTAAGTACATGGAACTAGTTACTACCCACATCTGATAAGGAACAAGAATACATTGCAAAAAAGAATACAGCTCTACAGCTACGCATACACTACATACACACCACTGTGGATGACATGTTTATATACCACCTTCATCTGCATTCAAGACAGCTTTGGGCTGTTGTTTGGACTGTGTTTGTAAGTACTCCTCTTCCTATAATTATTCATTACAAATATGATTGAAGTCCTTGTTTTCCTTGACTAATACTGTTCACTCTCTTTGAAAGTTGAAACATTCAGGTCTGCTTTTATCTTATATGATGGATCACATTCTCCCTCAATGTCCCTCAATGCCATCGATAAAAACACAAAAGGTTTACAGTCAGTGGTCCCCAACCCTGCTCCTGGAGTTCTACCTACCCCCAGACGTCAGGTCCAACCCCAATTAACACCATCTCTAATTAGTGTCTTCAGAAAATCCTAGCTGGAATTTGTTAGATAGATGGCTGGATGTTAAACCTCCAGGAAGGTAGATCTTCAGGAGGAAGACCACTGCTGTAGAAAAAGGTGTCCACGCTGGCACTACATGTTTTACCTCACTGTACTTCATCCCTTGAAAGCTCCTGTCAACTTGGTTTAAAATATTTTTTAAATGTTCTAACAGTAAAGAAATGTCACCCAACAGGTCTTTATCAGGTATCCAATTCAGACATACATAAACAGTAATCACCTTTTAGTAAATAATTACATGCGTAGATAATACTAATGTTTATGTTTTAAAAATACTTACTCTTTAGGGAGAACAGATTAACATCATTCTTTCTTTGCCAGGTCACAGTAAACACAGTATTACATGTATGTGTGTGTGTATCTACAGTGTTATTATATTTACTTATATATCCACTTTGTATATATTTATATACAGTAGTCGAGTTGTAAAAACAAATCGGGGGGGATGTGAATTTTATCATTTATCAGACATATTTTGTGCTGCTGATGACAGTGCACATGGTGGGAGACTAACTGTGTACCCTTTTCATTGTTGTTTAAGCAAAAACATCATTCATATATTCTACTTCTTCTAATTCATATATGTGGATGTTATGTGTCAGATACTCCTGTCATTGATCCTCAGAATTGGAGTCAGTCTCCTGGCTGGCATAGCTATCACATGCTCCATAGTTAGGGTCAAAAGCAGAGGACACATTTTCTCACTTGGTTCAAGTGCAGCTTCATACTCATGGCACTTTGGTAATTCCTCTATTAAAATTCAAAACAAAACCTCAGAAAACATTGGAAATGAACGTCAGAGTCCTCTAAAGTCAGGTCAAGTCCATTTGAATTCAAATGATGAATCAAAAGAATGAAACCATTGAAACAATTTACAAAATCTGAAAAGGAATCTTACCAATTACACAAATATATAGCACAAACTCAGATGTTGTTTTGGATAAAGGTGCCTTACATAAAAGCTTATAGAAGTTTCCAAAGATTTTTTGTTGTCAATATTCTGGGCTCTTGCTTTTAGATCATTAGCTAGAATTTACTCCCAAAGCAGTCAGGTTTTGAATTTTCACTCAAATACCGGCGTGTGTGCTGCACTCTGATTGTAGCCTACTCTCATGGCTACAGTCAAAGTGTCTCTGTTACAGTAAACTATCTGATTCCTCCTCAATACGATTAATGACGTTAATGTTAGTGATGTTTACTTAACCTACCCGCCTTTGATATCACTTGTTTTGTTGCCTGAAGAATCCCAGACAAACGAACATTATCGTAAGCTTGACTCCAAACAAACATCATTCGCTGTGTTGTTATTGCTATGTCCACAGATTACTTGGTAGCATAATGGTAGGCTTATAAAAAGTGTGGCGTGATATCTCTGACTCTTGACTTACCTGAAATTTTACTTTTTGCCTTTTTAAATCCGAAGTCCCTCAGATCGAGCTGTCCATGCCGTTTGGCCATGATGTTAAAATCACATCAACACCGTCACCTGCCGGTTACTAAAGTAAATTTTTTAAATTGCTAATCTGAGGTAATTTTTTTTATTCGCGCGTGCCGTCTCGCTCACGGTATTTTACTCAATAGACCTATGCATTCATTGATAAAATAGCACAAGGGATGGAACGGGGGATGTTCGTTTTAGAAGGGGTATGATTTTGATGTTTCTATTTCAGGGGGGGATGACATCCCTCCTCATCCCCCCTTAACTCGAGTACTGTTTATATTGTAGTGACCCGCCAGAAAAACAGACACCGGACTGACTGAACTCAAGCAGATTCTTTATTTAAATTATGCCTAAAACAGTAGAGTTGTTGTTTCGGTCACAACTCATGCCAATAAACCTCAATAAACCTCTCTCTCTCTCTCTCTCTCTCTCTCTCTCTCTCTCTCTCTCTCTTTCAATCTCTCTCACACTCTCCCAACCACACGCACCAACCCCAATCTCAACACAGATAATAAAAGCGCAAAAGGAACAGAACAACAAACAATTTAACATTTTAAACAAATAACTTAATAAACAAAACCCAAGGTCACCACACTATATACATATACTCATTGTGTACATACATTAAACTATTAGTCTACATATAGTCTACATATATGTATGTATTTTATAATACACATGTCCTTATATTATATTTCTAGATTGTATAGTGTACATTTTATATTGTACTATTGGTATAGTATTTTATATATTTTTTTTATTCTATCCTATTCTATTGTTTTCTTAATTTCTGCTGTTCTTAACATTGTACTGTTCGCTTTCTGCCATGACAAAGCAAATTTCCCACTTGTGTGACTAATAACGATTTATCTCATCATATCTTAGCTTAGAACAGCCTTATCACCTTATCAGCCCGCACTCCATCACACTGCTCCCCAGGTGCTATGTTTCTTGCTGCCCGCTGCTTCACTTGGTGAATGGGTTAAAAGCAGGGGGAGGATTTCGTGCTGTTCACACTGTGTGCTGTGGTGTGTTCACGTATGACAGAATGGTCACTTTCACTTCTAAGTCTTGCTTGCACTTGCTTATGTAGCCAGTCACCAACACCGTGTACTCCTCCAGGATGGTAGAGCCACCGTAGGTAGCAGCCTCCCTAAATATGCCACAGTCAATGTGCTGAATGCAGTCCTGAAGTGCAGAGATGGCTTCTGGGGACCAAATCTGCTTTCTGTTTATGAAACGGTTTGGTACGTCTGATGCATGGTCTGTATGCTGCAATAAGCCTTACAGACATGACGTGCGAGATGGGGGTGGGGTTTGGTTCAGTACACTCCAGTGCAGTGGTGTTTGTGCAAACACTGTCCAGAATGGTTCACATATTAATGAATTTCAGGATGAACTTGAGATTTGCATGATTAAAATCTCAGGTGACAATAACAAGGTACTCTGGGTGAGAGTTTGGGAGCATGCTGACAGCTGATGGTGGTTAATTTCTGCATTAAATAAAATGGTCTACATCTCCAGACGCAATGAGCAGTAACTTGGGACCAGCACAGTGTCCACACAATAGCTCTCACTCTACTGGGTAGCCATCTCTGGAGCGCTGTTGCTGAGCCATGCCTCTGTAAAAACAAAAACAAAGCAATCTCTAAACTCAAGCTGGTTAGTTCGCTGGAGTTGGATGTAGCCCAGTTAATTGTCTAGGAAGCAAACACTGGCGAGAAGGGATAGCTGGCTAGCTAGCGTGTACACCCCAATGCCTGCAGCGCTTCTGCTTCCTCGCACAACTTGTTGTGAGATCCCTGTCCCCAGCCAGCGGCCTTTAGGTGATGATACGGTCTAAGGGCCTGTTCCTCGCAGCAGAAACTGACACTCCAGTGCATTTTCTATAGATTGTTCTCTTGGACTGTACTCAGCGTGCCACTGAGTAAAATGACAATCATAGCACGTTAAGGCATGTTAATCAATTTATTTTGATAGATATTTAGCTATGTTTAGTTTGATGTAAAATTTATTTATTTATTTATTTATTTATTTATTTCAAATTTCTCTCTGAGCTTTTTTTTTTTTTTTTACACATATTCTACATGGCATCTGGCCAGGAAGTGCTCTGTCGTGAGTTTTTTTATGGTTAAAATCTCAAAAGGGGGTGGAGCTTACCCGTCTGCAGGCTGGAACAGGAAAAGCTGCAGCAGGTGCAAATAAACGGCGGTTTGCAGAAAAACGTCAACATGCACGGACTGGTCGTCGTCTTACGTAAGTTGGTTGGCTGCATAATTATTATGTGCAACCGTAATAGCTTGTAGACTACGGCATTGCCGACTGATTGTTGCGCAAAGGGGGAATTTCCCACCTTGAGAAAATGTAAACAACGAAAGTGAAAGTGTTCAACGCAAGATGTTTTGACTGAAAAACGGCCATGTTCTTTCATTAAACTGAGAAAGCTGAAGCTGCAAATAGAGTTTATGAATTTTTCCCGCAGTGTGCGGTCAGCTTGGCCTGTCCCTGTCGGTGCTAGTTGTGCAGCGCTTCGCACACATCCCCTGCCCTGCGACAGTCGAGGCCGGTCTGCAGTACCGGAAAATCAGCTGGTACAAGGTTTGTGCGCACAAACAGAGACACTAAGCCCCCATGGAGGTCTTTCAGTCTTTCAGACAAACCCTGACAGCGAGGCTGCACCTCCCAACTGTTCCTTTCCTAAAGAGTAAACAGCCCGCCCTTGCAGAGTTTTTGTGGCCTCCTCATGAGGGCACCAAAGCACCTTCAAGATGATCCAATTGAAAAAAAGTGTCTCCTTTTTGGACTATAAATACACCCAGTAGGTCTTCATTGTTAACTAAAATATATACGAAAGAATCCTAGTTTTAACTTCGCTTAAAGAAACAAAATGTATAGGATCATTTTCACCGTATACAATACATGAACAAAAGTATTGGGACGCCTGGCCATTACACAAACAAGTACTTTAATGACACTGCATTCAAATACATAGACTTTAAAATTGGTTGATTCCCTCCTTTTGCAGCTATAACAGATTTCCCTCTTCTTTGAAGGCCTTCCACAAAACCCCATTCATTCTGTAGAGTATTTAAGTCTGAATAGTCCTGGTCGAATGACTGGTTTTAAAGTTAACAAATATATGTTAGACAAACAGTTTTTCACATAGATAACAAGACAAGGAGAATATGAGAAGGTCATTTCATATTATTTAGAAGAAATGTTTTGCAACACCTACATCACCATAGTGAAAAGACAGTTGCCCCCATTTACTTAATAACTGATTGTGCTTTGGCAACAACTTTTTATGTCACCATAAGCCAAACATCTACTACTAATAATTCTAGATATGAAAGCTGAGTGTATTTGGTAGAGTTGCTAGTTTTACAGATTTTGACATGTGCAACAGTATAAAATGGGTTAAGATAAACTGTTTGGTTAATGTTTGGTTAATTGTTTTGTTGGGTTTTTTTGAGTCAGGTTTTTTTTTATATTTGTTATTACAGGTAGTGGAAGGATCTGATGAGTTAATTGGTCTTGTCATCAAAAATTTGCATACCAACGAGACAGTTCTCTATAAGTTTGCTAATCAGTCCTATGAAGTGAGAGATGATTACTCTCTATTTATCCCGGACGCCAGAAAGAGAGACTGCGGACATTACCGCTGCACCCTGTGGCCTCCACTGGGTCATTACATTCAGGATGGAGACTATGAGTTCTACGAATTTGGTGAGTTGTACTCATTATCAGGACCATTAAAAAACATTTTATGGTAGTAAAAATACGTTTGCTTATACAGCTGGTTAGACATTGATCAGGAAAAAATACTTTTGTCTGTACAGCTGGTTAACATTGATCAGTTGTTTTGACCAGTGCTGGTCTGGCCTGAATCGTGTACCACACCCACCCCTGGTGGCCCGGGCCGATTTTTTGTCCAAGTTCGGCCCTGGTCTTGACCCTTAACTTACAGATACAAGAGGGTTGTTGTTTCTCATTGGCAGTAAAGGAAAAAGGCACTGTGATGGCAGTTTGCCATTTATAGACCAAATAAAAATGGTCAAAATCTGGATAGCCCTTAACATATGTTTATGAGCCACTGATGGTTATTTTACTTATTGGTTTTTCCGTTAATCGTCTAACAATACAATGTCTCACCCATTCTGTGGTCATTTTGTATGTGGAGTATACCCATGAACTCACTGCAGATCTGATGTTTTTTTTAAATTTTTATTTATTGTTTCCATTCAGGTTGCTCAAAACCGATTCAGCAGAGTAAAGCACTCTCAGGTGAGAAGAGCCGGCCTAATGTCAGTTATATCCCTCTGTCCCTGACAGTCTCAGGTGTCTTTGCCTCTGCTATAATGGCGATTGCTTTCCTTAGTTATCGTAAGAAAAGGTTGCCCAACAAGGCAAAGCAAGTGTATTTTTGTGAAGAACAAGCAGTTGACTGCAATGGCAATGTTGGTTCCTCAGTAAAGAGTGTCTGAGTATCTCTTCTCTTGTAATGTAATTAATTTGTGTAAAATTTAATAAAATTTTATGTATTCAGTGTATAAAGAAATTCTAATAAACTCTTTTGTCTGAGAGTTGTATTAAAATTGTAATATTTTTTATTCATAAAAAACCTTTTCTCAAAAGGTTGCTTTACAGGCAGGTCAAACATGAAAATGATGGAAAAGACAAGCAGCGGCATCTCTCTTATTAAACAGGTAATACAAAGTGTTCGATGGGATCCAGAAGTAGGAGAAAAGGCACAGCACTGACAGAAATGTGTTTTTAACAGAGCTTTGAAAGGATGATTTACAGATGTTTTGAGGAAGAGAATAACGAAGTCCTGTAGTAGATACACAAATCTGAGGAACTGTGAGCAGGCAAGTTCCAGAGGAAGTGGTATTGGAGATGTGTATATGAACCCCTCACTAACAGTGAGATGGTGGGGGTGGGGGTGGGGGTGAGGGAGGGTCCATGTAAAACTTAAGCTTAATATTTTTTATCATTTTCAGATTTTGAAAGATAATGTGTAAATACACCCAATGATGTTCACAACAAACAGATTTGCTTGCATTTAGTTATATAGTTTCACTCATACCCATTTGATTTTAAAGCCCCCTTTCCGAATTGAATTTGATCTTTTGTGAACGTTTCTTTCTGCGGCAGCCGTGTTGTTTTGAAAGATGCAGTTTGCACAGGGCTGATATCCTTGCGAGCTGGTAGGTTCAGTACACCAGACAAATGCTTTGCACCTCCCACAGTTTAAACCCTAACACTTTCAATGGCTATGAATCCATCAAACTGAAGAACTTACTGTGAAATATGATCATGGGGGCACACTGGAGAATACTGGGTAAGCGACTATGGTACTATTTTCTTTATTTACTATGAACTATTGATTATTTAAGATATGTATCAAACATGGCTCCTTTGCTTACAAGGCCATATTGAGTTTGCCTTTATTTTTATAACTTATTTTCACACTTAGAACAAAACGTCATTTTTCTGTAGTTGGGTGATGGTTTAAATAAAGATGAGCAGGTTCAGCTCTAAAGATGTTTCAAATGAAATATTTTTGTTTGTGTTCTTTGTTAATTCTATAAGCAAGTATAACTTCTGACTACATGTGAAGTTAGTGTTAAGATCATATTGTTGTGGAAGTGGCTGTGGTTTGTATTGTGCGATATTGATCGCTGCTGCACGAATATTAAACACTCACCGACATGCGTGGAGGAGTTAAGTTTGGCAGAGGTCACAGTTAGCTAACTTACTAAGCTAAAGTTAGGATGTGTGTTAAATTCTCTAATACATAAACTTACATGTGTAGAAATGACTGGCATGCATTTATATGTCACTGACAAGCTTAACCTATCAGCTCAGTCTGGTCCAGAATCCTGCATACAGTCTCCAGCCTCCAGCATGTCCCTGCTCAAACGACTTGTTTTTGTGAAGTTAACACACATTTGTCATACAAAACAGTTCTACATCTTCACACAGACAACAAGACTAGGAGAACATTTCATATTTTGTAGAAGAAATGTTTAGCATCACCTGCATCATCATAGAGAAAAGATAGTTGTCTCCCTTAACTTAAAAACTGGTTGTCCCACCTTTAGCAGCAAAAACGTCAACCAAGCACTTCGTATAACTGTAGACCAGTCCTGGTATAAGAAGTGATCGTTCTGTAGAGTGAAGATCGGTGGAACATTCACCACTGTTCCAAGTTCTCTCCATTCGGTGGTAATGACTCTCAGTGTGATTCACTGTCTGTAGAAATGACTTTCTAACTCTTTCCAGACTTGCTTGTCTCTTCCAGAGTTCATTTTGACTGTTATGCAGCAAGCTATTTGTTGATAACGTTTAGCCTATTTATTTTGCATATTGAGGAAATTCAAAATGTACCTTAAATTTTGCATAGCAGTGTGTGTATATATATATATACAGTGGCTTGCAAAATTATTTGGCCCCCTTGAACTTTTTGCCACATTACAGCCACAAACACGAATCTATTTTATTGGAATTCCACGTGAAAGACCAATACAAAGTGGTGTACACGTGAGAAGTGGAACGAAAATCGTA